>CAJJDN010000041.1:550429-580304 GCA_905182985.1 Paramecium sonneborni
ACCAGATTCAAGAATCTTTTGTAATTTTCTACTAACTATCTAATTACCCCATAATTAATCCTAGATTATATTATTTTAAATCTTACAATTAAATTTGTTATATATAAATCCATCTCAATGTATATTTGATTATGACAATCAATCAAAGGAGAATATATAGATTGATTTAGATATGAAATTTTGTATTGAATCATCTCATTATATTATTCAGTCTCGCTCTTGTCTGAATTCCATAGTTCTTTTATAAATTTTAATGTCTAAGCATTCATTGAAGGATTGTCTGATAATTGTTAATGTATTTGACTTTTTTAATTAAATTCATCAATATCCCAAGAAGATAAAGTTTGTAATGGTTAACAAGTTTTGTGTTTAGGTGATCTTCTAATTTACTCTTTAGGCATCTTGAAACTTTGATATTTCTATTAATCATATGGTTTAAATTTACTTATAATTTGCTTTTATTATCTTCTTATTCATTGATAGTGTCAATATATTAACATTATTTATGATTTACAATACTCTCTTTTGGTGAAGTATCCAAAGTCATCTATTCAAAATCTTCTGTTAATGAGTTACTTATTGGAGTCATTATCATATCCAATTTTCCCAGTCTATATACTATAAAAAGATTACTTTAATTTATATTAATCACTTTTTGGTCCCTCCCCAAATTCAGTTCCTTAAAAATCTTTTGATAAAGAAGATATTAGAGTATCATTTAATGTATTATTCATCTTTGGGGTTTTTATTGATTAATTAATAAAACTTTTTATATTATTTTTTTAATTCAAAATCTTATTTCATTATGACTATTTTTATTTTAGATAATATATTATGATGTTAAATTATATTTATATTTCTTTATAAAATTTATTAGTGTAATATTTTAAATTAGTACTAATATGTTAGAAGATGATGATGTTGAGATAATACATTCTACCAATATCATTAATGATTAATACAATCATTAATAGAACCAAGAATTCATTCGCATCCTAAAAATATAACATCAAGTATATTCGTTTCTTGATTCTAGAAACTCTTATCAAGTAACTAGTCACTAGTTAAAGAAGTTTAACAATATAAAGATTTATTGGAATAAAGTATTGATAGTCTTAGATAATTGCAAAAAGATTAAAACATCTTAAGTAATTACATCTAAAATGTAGCTTAGAGTCTTAATTATCATAAAAAGAAGCTTTTGTGCTTGCTTAGTACCCCAATTCCAATGAACTGTAAAAAACTATTAATAATACCCCATTAATAAAATTTAAAGATAGCAGTTCCAGTACTATAATATTATTTTAATTTATTATTATTAGATAAAGACTCCTTAGGTAACAAATACACTAATGTATCATCCAATTATGGTTACATTAATTCATCTTTAAATTCTCGTCACACTTATTCATATGACATTGTATATTTTATTCTTTATTTTTGTCCAGTTTATTTCCTAAGTTTAACCACTCAACTAAAGTATTAAAAATATTTTGACAATTCTTAAAGCAAGTGAAATTACTTAAATTTCACCTGAATTATGGAGATTTATTCAAGAGTTTGAAGAAAATCTTAATGTATTTGTTGCTATTCAAGATTAATTCATGTTTGAAGTGAGTATTTCTTTTATAATTAAATAAGATCCATAGAAATATTGTAGATTAAACAGAATAAAGAAAAGAACTCTAAGAATAATCTATATCATCAGACACTTTCAATTCATAATAAGGATAGTAATCTCAGATTTTTCAAGAAGATTTGGACACCAGTCAATTTGAAAATGAAGTACAAATTAAATAGTAATTTGAATCTTTCGAAATCTCTTTAGCAAAACTCTCAGATGAAGAAAAAAGATAATGGAAAGAATAATTGCTATAGTTAATTAATACACTTTGATTTTTTATATTTATTTTCAAGGATTAAATTTATTCAAACTAGACTATTTTAGTAATCTCCATATTATTCATTGATTTTAATTTAGCTATAAAATCAAGAATCAATTAAATATATTATTATTTATTATAATTAAAAATATAAAGAAAATAAAATTATGCATTATCGATCTCAAAATGAATATTTCAAATTCTTTGATTTAAAGACTTAATTATCTCCTAGATAATAATAAATACATACACTTCCATCCACTAATCGAAAGATACAAAATTATTCTTTAACTAACAGATCATAATAAAAAGACAAAAAAGTTATATATGAAATTGAAGGCAATTCTAAAATTGATCGTTAGACTTATAATCATTTTCTCAACTATAAAAATAGGAGACCCACTCGAAATCTTTAAAAAAATACCCTTTTTCAACATGGTATCTTAAAACAATCATCTAAACCATTAGAAAGATTACATTCTCAATCATATAGATAGAATTAAAGCTAAAATAAGAATCAAAGTTAAAGAGATATTCTCTTGAATACTAAATTTTTTCTCTCCCCAAGACATTTACACAAAAAAATAAAATAAGAAACATTTCATTAAAATATATTAAATGAAAAACCTATTGATATACCTACAAAAGAAAAGATTCTATATCTTTAAAATAGTCAAACTGATATCATGCCTTTATTAAATCACAATATTTGCTAAAACCCTAAATTAGGAATCAAAAATAAATATAAAATAATTTCATATGCTAAAAAAGATGATCCTCAATTTATCTAGTATAAAAAAGATAATGAAAATATTGATGATGATAATTCTGAATGGAATTTAGTGCTATTTAGATCAAAAAAAGAATTATGATTATTTTTTAATATATTTTTCTTTTCTTATATTTTAATTTTACAGAATACCTTAAATAATTTTAATGGAACTCTAACCAAAGTATCAAAACTTTTATCAATTACTCTATTGTACAACAATTATTATGCTTTGTTACACTTTCTAAAATGCAGGAAAAAGCATTTCTTATAATATTTATAATTCGGTATTGTTAATCTTATATACAGTAAGGGCTAACATTTCTTTATTCCATGTAATTTACTATCAACTATTTCATATCTCCTATAGCTTTGCTTTTTATGGATGCAATCATCTAAAAATTATCTATGAGCACTGTTCTGTATTTAGGAAGCTATAATGCTTTTGCATTTTTATTAGGAGCTTTTGTAGTATCTTCTTGTTAACAAGCTGATTTATTTTATTGTAATGTAAATACATTAACAATTGCCATTGCTATAGAAACTTTATTAGGAGGAGTGGCATCTTGTTTATTTTTTGTAGGATATCCAATCTATATCAATTCAATTTCTAATCCTTAGAATAAATCATATTATTTTGGTATTGGTTATTCGATATATTCTATATCAAGCTTTTCTGGTAACACGATAGGATATTTTACTTCAACGAAAATAGAGCCATTTTATTATTATTCAATTTTAATATTAGGGTTAGGAATAACATAATTATTTTTGTTTAAAGTAAAGGATTTAAGAGATAGAAGTTAAATAGTAAAATAATCATTTAAAAAAATGTTTAAGTAACAAATTGAATAATTAAAAAATGCATTTAATAATAAAGATTATTAAGTTTTTGTTCCTTTTTTAATATTTTGTAGTATGCTATAGGGATGTTATTTTACATTTTTACCAGCTCTTTTGAAACATGTATAAGATGGGATTACAATAAATGAACATACTTTTTTGCTTTATTTGATCGGAGGTGTTGGAATGATGTTAGGTGGAATAGGAGCAGGTAAATTATCTTAGAAGGCTAATTTATTTATAGTAGGTTGGTGTTAAATTTTGTTTGCAAGTATTTTTGTAATTTTAGGAATTGCTTCTTTTTATTGGAAGATAATAACAACTACTTATGCTGCTGGTTTTTTTTGTGGAATAGTTTTTACAGGGAGTGAATCATTGGCTGCTATGATAACAGGTGTATTAGTATCTGATAAAAGTTATTATTTCGTTGCGAATGATATTTTAATAGTAAATGTTATTATATAATATTAGTGTATAGGGATAGCATTAACATCAAGCATATCTTTATTATTAAGTAAATCTAATTTTGAAGGTATGATTTATGTAATAATTGGAATATTGATTTTGAATATTTTATCACTTATTCATGCTTAAAGAATCTTTAAAGCTACAATTAAGAATTCTAAAGTATAATTACTAGAATGATTAAAATAATATATTGTAAAATAAATAAATTATATAATAAACTCATATAAAACGTATAATGCATACTCTGAGAACAACCCTAGTATTATGTATGTTAATTTATATTAATTATGCAGGGTATGATTGCATCTATTCTTAGATCTGAAGCACTCAGTTTACTGAATTAAATGTAACCAAAATTCAAAGAGGAATCAGAATTAGAATCAGAAGACTTAATATATAAGAAAGCTACTGAATAATTAAAATAATAAAAGCCTCATTTATAAATAGATGAAGAAGATACTAAAAATGAAGTTTCATTTAGAGACTTTTATAAAAGTGTAAGATCTGGTAAACATGAAATTGAACAAGAAGAACAAATCAATTTTGTAGAACCAGAACATAAAGAAATTTAAATATAATCTTATTTATAAGAATTAAGTGATGGACTTGAACCACAAATTGAAAATATTGCAGAAACTGAACTTCAAACTGATCCTATTAAATTAGGAAAATTTAAAAAGTATTTTGTTAAAGAAGAACAACAAAAACAAGATATTAAAATAGATATTAATCTAGAAAATGATTAACCTGTTGAAAAAAAAATGACATTAAGAGAAAAATTAGAAATGAAAAAGAAATAGGCTTAACAACCATCAGTTATAGCAGCAATTCAAATTAAATAAGAAGTAAATAATTAAGAATAAGTGACTACCTAATAAGAATAGAGTGTTGCTAAAACTACTTTAATGAAAAAGATTGAAGAATTTAAGAAATAGAAATAATAAAAAGAATCTTAAGAAACATAGGAAATATAATAATAAGATAATATAGAATCAACTAATATTAAATCAGTATCCAATTAAGCTCCTGAAAATCCTTTAAAAAAACTATTAAATAAAAAAGCAGAAGAAAAAAAAGAAAAAGAGGCTTAATAATTAACTAAAATATAGGTTGAAGATAGATAAGAATAATTGTTCAAATCTACATAAGAAGTAGAACTAGAATTAAAATCAGTGGATCTTTAAGATGAACCTAAAGAATAAAATTAATAAGAAACATCTGATAATAATAATAAATCAGTTTAATAAGATTCAACAGAGTTACTTAATGATTCTCCTGATCAACTTAATCAATTAAGTCAAGATTAATAAGATTTTTAAGAACAAGAACATGATGAATCTCATCAAGAGTATTTTATTTCAGATTAAAATAATGATATGGAATCTGTTGATGATAATATTTCATAATAATAAATTGAATCACAAAATAATTCAAATATTGATTCTTAAAAATAATAAGATTAATCATCTGTTGAAATAGGTTACGAAACTTCAATCAAAGAATCATCAGAAAACATAATTAAGCAAAATGAATAAACCAATCAAAATTATAATTAAAATGATAATGATGAGGAAATTAATTCAAATTTAGAATAACCTTAAGTTATTTCAGATGAGCATCATGGGGAGAAAATAAATAATAATAATGATAATAATTAAGAATAAGTTTCATAAGTTGATTAAGAGAGTAATAATTTAGGAAATTAAGATATTTAGTAAAATACTTAATAAGATATTTAATAAGAAATTGAAAATGAAAATTTATAAGAGATTGAAAATGAAAATTTATAAGAAATTGAAAAAGGAATTGAATAAGAAAAGTAATAAGAAAAGTAATCAGAAAATTAATTAGAGAATCAAGTAAACTAATAAGAAATTTAATAATTAAACTAAAAATAAAATTAAGAAGAATAATAAAATGAAGTAGAATAAATTTAAAATTTATAATAAGAGTAAATAAATAATAAGACTTATAATGATGAATAAGAAAATTAATCAGAAACTTAGGATTAAGATGATAAATAATACATAGAATAGGATTAAGTTGTATAATAAGAATAGACTGACACAATCATTTAGGAAAAAGATATGAATATCTATTATGATTAAACAGATAATTAAATGGAAAATACATTATCTTAAGGTTTTGTGATGGAAAATAATGTCGAAACTTCAGATTATCTTGAAGAAGTTAAAGAAGCAGAAAGATTAAAAAAGAAAAGAGAAGTAGAAGAAATGATAGAAGAAGAAGAAAAGATTAAGTTAGAGTTAGAATAAAAAAAAATTGAAGACGAATAAAAATTGTATGAATTAGAAGAATATGAGAAATAATTAATTAATGAAAAATAAAAAGAAGAGAAAGAAATTGAATAAGTCTAATAATAAATAAATTAAGAATAAAGTGAATTATAAGGATTTGAATCAAAAAATTCTGAATAATAATAAGATATAGTTCCTAAATAAGAAATACTTCCCACATAAGATATTATTCCTAAATAAGATGTAAAATAATTATAGGAGGCTATACAAGATGATTAAAATATTTAGAAGGATGATTTAAAAATAGATAATTAGAATGAGTAATACAAAAACGAAATAGAATAGACTGTAATTAAAGTGGATAAAGAAGATGTACTAGAAAATAAATTAGATGATGAAAATAGCTTTAAATTAAAAGATGAAACTTTAGAAAATGGATTTAATATTGATGAATATGAAAGATAATAACATAGAAATCAAGAAAATACTGAACCTGAAACTGCTAATTATTCTTAAAATAATGAATTGTTTCATAATAATGATTTTACAACTTAAGTAGTCAATGATTAATAAGAATAAATAATTGAATAGTCAACAATTAATTTATCTGTTGATGAATAATAATCTGATTTATAAAATGATGATACTTAATTTGAACCATAAATTCAAATAAGTAAAGAAGTTTCAATTAATGATAATCCAACTCATTTTAATTAAGTTTCTGATTCTGCTACAAACTAACAATCAGATAGCCATAGTGATCAAACTTAATTCAATTTAGAAGAATAGGATCTTAACTAAAATCAATTTCAATTTGAAAAAACTGAAAAATCAAATAGCTTTGATGATTAATCAGAAAATTCAAAGGAAAATTTAAATAAATTTGATAATCAAAACTCAATCGATTCATCTGAAGATTAACCTATGGAAGATATATAAAAAGAAATTAATATAGATGATGAGAGTGTTTAAGAAAATTAAGTTCATTTTTAAGAATATTCTCAATCAGATTCATCATCTTAAGAGAGTGATACTCCAAATTTGATTCCTGTAGATGAACTATAAAATTAAAATTCTATTAATTAATTTGATTAAGAACTTGAAAATTAAGAAAATGAAGTAATTTAATTTGATGTTTATAATTCTTCTTCTAATATTGATTCATATAATGATGAGTAATAATAATAATAATAATAATAATAATAATAATAATAATAATAATAATAATAATAATAATAATAATAATAATAATAATAATAATAATAATAATAATAATAATAATAATAATAATAATAATAATAATAATAATAATAATAATAATAATAATAATAATAATAATAATAATAATAATAATAATAATAATAATAATAATAATAATAATAATAATAATAATAATAATAATAATAATAATAATAATAATAATAATAATAATAATAATAATAATAATAATAATAATAATAATAATAATAATAATAATAATAATAATAATAATAATAATAATAATAATAATAATAATAATAATAATAATAATAATAATAATAATAATAATAATAATAATAATAATAATAATAATAATAATAATAATAATAATAATAATAATAATAATAATAATAATAATAATAATAATAATAATAATAATAATAATAATAATAATAATAATAATAATAATAATAATAATAATAATAATAATAATAATAATAATAATAATAATAATAATAATAATAATAATAATAATAATAATAATAATAATAATAATAATAATAATAATAATAATAATAATAATAATAATAATAATAATAATAATAATAATAATAATAATAATAATAATAATAATAATAATAATAATAATAATAATAATAATAATAATAATAATAATAATAATAATAATAATAATAATAATAATAATAATAATAATAATAATAATAATAATAATAATAATAATAATAATAATAATAATAATAATAATAATAATAATAATAATAATAATAATAATAATAATAATAATAATAATAATAATAATAATAATAATAATAATAATAATAATAATAATAATAATAATAATAATAATAATAATAATAATAATAATAATAATAATAATAATAATAATAATAATAATAATAATAATAATAATAATAATAATAATAATAATAATAATAATAATAATAATAATAATAATAATAATAATAATAATAATAAGAATAATAATAATAATAATAATAATAATAATTATTATAATAGTAATAGTAATAGTAATAGTAATAGTAATAGTAATAGTAATATCAATAATTATAATAATAAATAGAAGAGACAAACTAAAATTAATCTGACGATAATTCAAGTGTGCTTTCAATTAACAAAATTTACTCTATTTCACAAATACAATAAGATATGAAGATTGATGATACTATTAAAATTTAATATATTGATTTAGAAACTAAATAAGACCAACCAATTTCTAAGAACACTTTAACCCATCAAAAGAAATAGCAAAGCAGCTTTTTATAAGTAGAAGAAACTGAAATGGATTACAATGAAGAACAATTCGAAATTTTTATGGCTTAAAAGAAATAGTAAGAGTAATTAGAAAAAGAGAAAAAAAGAAAGAAATTAAAAGCAAGAGAAGAAAAATTAAGAAAATTAGATGAAGAATAACAGTAATAAAAATTATTATAATAAAAATAATAATAAGAAATCTTAAAATAATAATAATAATTGATTGAATTATAAAATTAATAATTGATGAATAAACAGAAATATAAGATGGCTACTAAATAAAATAATTAATAAGGTTTAGAGAATAAATCAAATAAAGGGGATAATCTTGATCATTTACAAAAACAGTAATCAGAAATTCAAATATTAAATTAATAAATTGACACAGAATTTTCATTTTAATAAATTCTTTCAAAAGTAGAAAAAGAGGAGAGAAAAGGGTAGAAATAATTAAGAAATAATTCCAAACACATTAAGAATGCAGATCTAAATTTCTTTTAATTGACTGAAAGTATTCATTTTTAAATAATTAGAATAACAATAAAATAAAATTTCTTTACAATCTTAAGATTTATTTGAAGCAATTAAATAAGAGATTAAAGATTGTGATTAAAATAATTACACATCTCATTTGTGTTAATTATGTTAAAGTGATGTTGTATATGAAATCAACGATGATAATTGGTACATTATAGGAATTGCATATGGGTTAAAGTATTAATATTAAATTATTATTAAAGGAGGCAATTCTAAAATCTTTTGAATACTGTTTAATATCATTTCAAGAATTCTAAGATATACACCTCTTTTAATAAAGAATAATAAGTTTGTCTCACTTTAGGAGATTATTTTGAAATTGAAAACTTAGAAGAAATACTTAATTATTATAATAATCATACTATTCCTAAAAATTCGTAATTTTTAAGGATTCCTTAAAAAGTAATTCAATTTTTTAAATTATTTCAAGATTAGAGCAAATTTTGCTTAAATGAAAGTTGATTTGAACCAACATCAATTTATGAATTTTAGTTTAAATGCTGAAATAAAAAATTAAGAACGCTACAACGGATTCACTGTGTCAGAACAATAAATTAAAATTTCAACAAATTTTGATTACACTCAATCTGGTAGCATTTTATATCCTGATTAATCACTTCCTTATAAATTGAATGTCTAATCCAATGGTATTGAAAACATGCAACTGGATTTAAATCCATAAATATATGAAAAGGTTTTAAAGAACTATTTGGCAAAATATTACTTGCAATAGATTTAAGTTACATATAGAGACAACTTAAATACCAATTTTGTTGTTATTGATAATGACGAAGCCTTAGAAATTGAGATTACAATATAAAAATGAACTAAAGTAGTCTGTGAAATACATATTATTATTTATGATATTACTGTTCTAATAAAGTTAATCTTTCAACCATTCGTTTAGGCAGAAGATTTCAAAATAAATTCTTTATTAGAATCTTTGCAAATTTCATCCCTAAGTATAAAAATATATTCTTAGTTCGAAAATCAATAGAGTAACGAAAATCCTAAAATGAGCATAATCAATGAAGTTTACTTTTCTTTAGAACTTTTACTTGATGGAAAATTTCTTAGATTTTCAGAAAATTATTCTAAGACTGCGTAAAAACTTAAATAATAATGAAGCAATAATATACTATATATTATGATTAGTTAAATTTATCACATTAGTTCTTGAAACTAAAAAATTTTAATTTAGTATTGTTAAATCCAAATGGAAAGAAACTAACAATTTCAATCTTTATAAATAAAATAAGTTCAAAGGTATTTTCTAATTAAAAATAAGTAGTTAAAAATTCATAAAATAATAATCTAAAATAAAAAATTTAGTCTTGTATTTTTAGAAAAAAGTATAATCAAAGCCTAGTTAATTTTAAAATTGAAAAATTTTATTGAGTCAATCCAAATTATAGAAATATTTAGTAACTATTTCAAAAGTCTAAATTATATTAATAATATGATGGCCTTTCAAAAAGATTCAATATAACCCATTTTTTTATACTTTCCTTAAAGGATTTTCAAAATTATTCTTGAAGAAATAAATAAAATATATAAATTTTAATTCTTCACCAATTATGTTAAAAATAGGTTAAATATAAGATGAACTCTACAAAAATAAAATATAACAATAACATAAATCATTTAATTGTATTAAATTTGTTATATAGATATATATAAAAAGTTAAACGTAAGATTATAAAAATAATTAATAATAGGAAAATCACATTATTCAGTAAATAGTAATTCAAAATTACAATCAAGAGTAGAAATAATTTAAATAATCTGATATAGGATCAAAACATCAATATAAATATGAATAAAGATTTGATATAAAAATCTAAAATTTGATTTTTGGATGATGAGATAAGTTGATGACTAAAAAATGATTGTAAATTAACATATATTTTCATTTAAACAATTTCTTTAATTGATGTAATTATAAGGATGTCTTAAATTGATTAGATTATGATTCTTCTTGATTTAGATTGGTTCCAAATGATTAATTTTTTTGTTATTCACTTAGATCTTATTTAAAAACATCAATGACTCGATCAGCTAGAAATGTTAAGGAAGGCAACATTTAGGATTAGGTAGTTAAAAATTCTCTAATGTTGAGTTCTTTTCTTGAAATAAAGTTATGATATTACATTTATCTAGCATATTTAGCTAATTATAAACGCCTATAGACATTTGGATCAAGTGTTGCATCATCTTAGATTATAGGTTTATCAGGTTATTCAACTTATTCAAAATGAGCAGTTTCTTATTCATCCATCATTAAAGAGGCTTTTCTTTCAGTACTTAAAACAGTAACAAATTTATATAAATTATTTTTGTTTGTGTAAGAATATAATAGAGTTCTAAAATATTTAATTTATATGATACCTGCCATTTATAATAGCTGATACTAATTTTTATGAGGCAATTCCATGAAGAATTTTAGATTGTTTGAGATCTAAGATTAAAGCCACTTAATTCTCATATTAAATAGTGATTAAATTTTCATTAATTTTGGAAATAGATTAAGCATTACCAAATTAGGTGATAATTTATTTTTTGGTATCTTGATAGATAGTAATAGTGCCTCCATTACAAACTATTACACCTGATTAATAAATAAAAGCAGCTTCAGGTGATGTTTAATCTAAAGTTACTTCTTTCACAATATTATTATTTTTGATGTTTACATATAAAATAGTAATAGATGTAACAATTATAATGGTTTATTCATCTTAGATAAAAGATGTTAATATTTTAGTTCCTTTATAGCCATTAGCTCTGAATATACAATTCCAATTATATTATCCTTTATTTTACTTAATTTGTTTCCATAATCTAATTTCTCCATTACCCCAAGTGATAATAGAATTATGACCTGTATCCATACCTTCAATTTCATAATCAGTTGTAGTAATCAGATTAAATTCAAAATTATTAATGTTTTCAAAAATTGAAAGTGTTTATTTAAGTGTAGATGTCAAAAGAACAATTAAAAATCTATCTAATATTGCAAACTAGAATAGATAAAATAATAATACTTATTTAATAGTGGTTGTATCTCTTTTATATGATTCATCAATATTAGAAACATAATTTTTCTAAGATATTGGAATGACATTTAATAGAGTACCTTAAATAGGATGAATAACTTATAAAGTTCCATTAGCTCCTTAAGTGATTAATTTATTTTAGAAAGTGATAAATGTTTTAGGATAAACATGATGAATTCCTTAATAAATAGGTAATTTGTTTTAACCCATTAATGAAATCTACTTAATTTGATTAATTCCTTAAACATTAATAATAATATTATCATCAGCATTACATATAGCTACAATTTCTCCTCCTTATCTTGGAAAGAATGCTTTTCTTGCAACTCTTAAATGCCATTATACAATAACACCTTCTTAACCAGCAGAATAGAGTGATGCACCTTAAAATAACAATGCATTAATCTAATGAGCATGCCAATGATCTTATTAAATTATAATACCAGTTGAATATTACAGTAATACTAATTAACCATTAGCTAATCCACATGCTAAAAGATCTTAATCATCATCCAATTTCATTATTGTTATTCCTATACCGAATTCTCTTAAGATTTTATCTTCATTACCTATTACATGAATACACTTGTCATCTGCAATGATTAATTATTCCTTATATCCCGAATATTCAATATTTGTTATTTTTCTTAATTATTATGCATCATATATTATAGAACTAGTTATTCCTACTCTAATTATATTAGTTCCATCAATAGCAATAAAATGATCATTATGAAATAATGCATGATTAAACACTTTTCCTTTGTGTTACTTACTCTATAATCGTTTACCATCTACAGAATATACAATAAATTCTTAATTATTAGTCAAAATATAAATGTCCCCATTTACACCGATTGTTAATATTTCACTACCTACATTGATTCTATTACTCATTTTCATTGTGTCTTTTTCTAATATTAATAAGTCTTCTCCTGAATATGTAAAAACTAAACTATTTTAACAAAATAATTTATGTCCCACTTAATCACCAAAATTAATCATAATTAATATATACCATTTACAACTTAATTAATTTATTCAAACCCATAAATTACTATTATAACAATCATATAGTAAAGAGAATATGCAAATATAATATAATTCATTATTTTATCCAATTCAACAACCTTATTGCATCATCCCATCTATCATTTATAGATTTGCATTTTAATAATACAATTATATAAGAATTATTTAAATCTTAATAATATTCGACAACACAAGGGCCAGCTTCTTTTGTTTGACCTGTTTTAACTCCTTCAAAACCCTGTTCTAATAATTTATTTGTATTTTCCCACAATATTTCTTTTGTATTACCTTATTTATCAATTATTTCGCTGAAGTATATTTTAGTTTTTACAATATTTGCAAAATGTTCATTTTATAAGGCCCTCTAAGTTAGAATAGCAATATCAAGAGCAGACGAATAATTATATTTTTGATATAATCCTTTGTAATATAATATATATAAATACCATGAGGATTAGTATATTGAGTAGATTTGAGACCAAGTTCTTTGGCAAAATTATTCATTTCATCTATAAAGTTGATTCCAGTCTGAATTTCGAAATTATGTTTTAAAGTTATGGCCGCATCATTACCTGAAGGTAACATAAGTGCATATAGAAGATCTCTTAAATTTAATTGATCACCACTTGATAGTTATGCTGAGGTTCCACCAATTTTTTCTGCCTATTTATATGGTTGTAAATACTGCTTAAGGAACTGTAAAATAAGTATTATCTAGATCAAATGAAATTAAAGAGATGAGTTTAAGAGAAAGCCAACAAGTCATAATTTTAGTAAGCGATGCAATTTATGTAGTAAGTTTTTCATTAAATCCAGCTAAGATTGTTCCATCTTTAGCATTAACAATACACCAACTTTAAGCAGATATAAGAGGATCAAAAGGAATAGAAGGTGATAATGGAATATGTTAAGAAATGATTCTTGAGTTTTTTTTAAATGCTGTTTAAGATTTTCTAGGTTTTTTATGATTTGAACGATTAAGTGAATGATTAGAAGTTTGTGTAATTTATTATATACAAGTGTTTGCTCTTGTATTTTTAGAAGTAATAATGTGGAATTATTTAGATTGAACAGACACAGTATTAGATTGAGGGAAATTAATAGAATGATTAAGTTTAGATGATGATATTGGAGATATCTATGGTAATTAGATTTTATCTATGAATAATAAATGCTGATGGATTACTTATAATGGAATCTGTAATGATTAATTTGGATATATCATTGTATTATTTAATATTAGGAGCAGGTGAAGATGGCATTTATGATTTATGATCAGCAGGATGATAATTTAGACGAAGAATGTATTATCTAGGAGTAGCAAGTGCATCAATTTTCATTTTTAATATAAAAAAATGCTAAAATTTGAAGCATTCAAGAAACAACAAAGATTGATTGAAAAATCACCTTAATTTATTGTATAATAGTTACTACAGAGAAAGATTGTCTTTATTAGAGAGAACTTTAGTTCTAAAGAGAACTTTATGATCTAAGTATTTATTTATTTTTGATAACTAACAATCTTAGAAAGAAGAATCATAAGAGATAATATATTTAAAGCCAGATTGTGGGGATTAAGTGATGAATGAATTAACTAGAATTGCAATGTCAGATATTCCAGATAATGAATAATTAGAGTATCATATTAGAGCTTAGTAATTATTGGATTATTTCACTTAGAATTAGTATCATTATAATCATTCTATTTTAGGGTATAAGTCTAATATACTACAGTTTTATATTAAAAAATTAATTATGCATTGGCTTTAAGAAAGTATGGATTGACAGAAGAAGTCATCAATTTATTACTTGATAGTGATTAGATTCTTAAAATCAAAGGAAAATAATTAAAAAAATAATCCCTAGATATATAATTCTTAGCAAGAATTGTATAAAACAAACTTATGAGATTGCGTATCATCTTTTAATGTACTTTATTATTTTCTGAGAGTAGAAGGTATAATATTTAAATAGATAAACTATAGAAATAAATAAGCTTTAGAATTAGCGAAAAGTGCTTTAAAATAACTCAAAGTTATCTTTGAAACTACTATTAAATTATGTTAATAGATGAATCTAACTAATTTAATTAATAAAAAATAAAGAGCTAATTCAGAAATGACTCTAGCATCTATGATATCTCCTCAACCTTAAAAGTTATCATATAGTTAAATTGTAGAAATGGTATTTAAAGAAATTTTGGTACTTATTAAATGTTCTATGCCTTAATCTTAATTTGATGATAAAAATACACAAATTATTAGAAGTTATTAAAGTCGTAGTCAATCCTTAGATAAATACAGTGAATCTATCTCTATTACAAATACAATCAATCAAAATAATAAATTGTATCCAAATCTTAATGATAATCATCCAATGTTATAAATGTAAATTCTAGGCTTAATGTAAATGACCTAAGTTGATATTGAAGAATTATATCCTATAACTAATCCTGAAATGGTTATTACTGAAGAAGTTATACTTGAATTAATCATGTTAGCTGGATTAAGCTTCTATAGTATCTCTACTGAATTAAGATTTATTAATTCCAATTTCGATAATCGATCAAATCTTGAAATTTGGCTTTGCAAAAGTCTAGAAATATATTATACATATGTTCCTCATATGTCTTCAATTTTTAATCAAATTTATCAAGTCTATAAAAAACTCTATGGAGTAGATAAATAAATGATACCTGAAGATTAAGAAATCACACACTTAACTAAATTGTTACGTCCACATCAATTCAATAATAAAGCTAGCTTAGCTAATAAAGTTGTAATAGTAATTAAAGTTCCAGAAGGTCCAACATCAATTATTAAACATGCTAATACTTAATAAAAAACTATACCTTCAAATAAAACAAGCAAAAAGTAAAAGTAAATTTATATATAGACATTTATTAACACAAGTTGAGGATTAAGAAGATACAGGAAGATCTCCAGCTAAATTATTTTTAAAACCAACTCAAATAAAATCATAATAACCTTTAGAGATTAAGTAAAGGGTCGAGTTTTTAATGAATCATATTTTAACTTAATAAGCAAAGTTGAGTAAAGATAAGTTGAAGATTATAAAGAGTCGTATAAAACCTGATTTAAGTAATGGAAATGTTGGTATGACAGCCTCAACGAATAATACAACATAGAATACAACGAATAATACAACATAGAATACAATATAAAATTCAGCTAAATCACCTCCAAAATAATTAAGTCGTTCTCTCTCGAATTCTCGTAAGGCTAGTTAATGCATTGTACCTGCTTAACTAAACGTTTAGCAAGCATTGCATTAGACTAGAACAGCATAATTAAAATATAGATATCGGAATCAATTTAATACTTTGCCCATCGAAGAGAGTCCTACATAATTTAGTAGTACTAGAAAATAAGGAACTCTGGATTCAGCAAAAAAATAATACCAAAATAAATATTAATTAGTACTTTAGTAGAAGTTACAGAACCTCAATTGATATTATTAATATAATTTTATAACTGATGGGTAATTATATTTCTAATAACTATCCAAAAAAAGACTTTAGTTAAATTTAATAGATAGATTAAATTAATCAAATATCAGATTTTTTTTAAACTAAACTTTTTTATGTTTCTAAAATTACATATCTCTGATCAAGACTTATATCAAAATTTAATAAATTAACATATTGTTTATTTGAATTATTAAAAAATAGAAATTACTTAATTGTGAGTTAAATGAAAATATTAACCTTAAATTTTGGAATCAGATTCTCAATTTCTAAGCATATTAATATTTGTAATTGAAATATATTTTTGGTTATAAATGTGCTAAAAATGGAGATATTGAATTAACTTAAATTTAAGAATTTCTTTTTATGAAAATAAAGAGAGCTTGATATTATTTTAAATTTCATATTTTATGAAATTAGATAAATAGATCAATTTTCATGAATTTAGTTTATTGTTTATTTTTTTAAGTATTAAGAGTATTCAAAATAAAAGTATTTAATTTAATCTTTCATCTTTAATCTAAAATTTTAATTATCACATAAAGTCACTTGATTTTTGGAAATGAAATTCAGAGATAGCAGAAGCATCCATAGGAAATAATTGAACATTTATTGGTTGTATTATGACAATTTATAAATAGAAATTAGAAAATTTATAAATTGATTCTCTTATAATGTATATTAATTTTTAAATTTTAATGAAACTTATTCATCTCTAAACCTAGTAAAAAAAACAATTACTTTATTTAATTAGATGTAATATTTGGGTGGATGCATTCTAGATCTGGTATTGAATAACTTAGAAACTAAGAATGCATAATGACTTCTCTTATACTAGTAAATTAATATTTAAAGCCAGATGAGAAAGTCATAATCAATAATCCCTACAAAAACTTGATGGTATTGAATAATTTTCACAAACTCTCATCATTTAATACTTTTGTTTTCCTAGACCTTCTCAGGAAGAATTGGTACAGTCTTAATTTTAAATTGAAAATGCTAAAAGATGTCTGAATTATAATCTTAATTGCTATCAAATAAGTCATAGCAAGTAGGATATTAATAAAAGTAAATCATTAAAGTAAATCTCAAATATGTAAAAAAAAATAATTATATCCAATTTATGTTTAATTTATTACTAAACACTGAATATCTAAAATCTTTATAAGTTAATCATGGTCAAAAAGATAGAAAGTTATAATTATTCGTGATAAAATAAAATAAATAATTTAATATCATCATACTATAATGATAGTAGCGGATAAAATTAAATCCAACATAATTAAAATATATGAAATAAATTGGTTTTGGAATTAATTTTAATAATAAAGAATTCTTAAATTTTTGATATGTTATTGATTAATAATTAGATCATTTTTTAGCTACTTAAGGAGGCCAAAATTAAGTTAAATTATCAACATTTCCTAAATACTTTTTTTCTAATTAATCTTGAGGAATTGCTTCTTTTAACTTTTCTAAAGTTTTCTTTGTTAAAAAGACATTTTTAGATTTACTTTCATCATCCATAAATGCAGCACCAGCTTTCCATGATAAATCCACTCCTGTAGATGGATTTAATACATACATTTTATGTAAACATCCAACAAAATTAAGAGCCATAGTTTTAATTATATCACCTAATCCAGAAGGTAATCCAAAAACTCCAATATCTTTTGTATCAATAACACATATCCAATTTTCAACTTTTCCTGGCATCATCATATGTTTCTTAACGAATCCTAAAAAAAATGAAAGTGTTTAGATCATGAAATCTTTTGGATACTTAAATAATAATTATATTTTATTACTTTTTTCTAATCTATTCTATATGCTTCTAAATAAATTATAGGTCTAAATTAATAATCTCTACCAAAAGTGTATAAAAATCCAGCCTCTAAAAACTCTTACATTTATTTATTCAAGTTATGCATATTTGGATTTGCTCTCCAAGTTATATGAGCTATTAATCTCTACATTTAATATTTATATTATTTTTACTTCAATACAATCTTTAATCTTAAATTTACCATTGTAGATAATTTTTAAGGTGTCAGTCTATGTCCAACTTAATAGAATAAACTTATATATTTATACTTCTCTGGTAATTTTATTCCTTTTTTTTAGATTTCTTCTTCCAACAATTTAATGTGTTGAATCTCAAATTAATCATATTGAACATCTCCACCAAATATCTTTCTATATTATTTGTCTTTCTCTGTTTTTCGAATATATAATTCTAAATATTATTGAATAGTAAATACATTCATGTTATATAGCAGCAGCTTAAGCAGGACATTATAGATAAGAATATTCTGATTAATCCATTTATAAATTTTAATTAACAGAAAATGATAGTAATGAAAAGATCATTTTCCCATCCAATAAGAAGAATTACTACTTTTTATAAATCACCAAAATTAAGATCAGAGTCTTGGATTACTTCACCTATTAGAGTGTCGATTAATTAAATTTCTATATAAAGAAAAAGCCTTGAATTTCATAATTAATGCCACAGATAAATTTCAACTAATCATGTGTATTTATATTGCTAATTATAGATTGATAATTAGAATGAATAATTGAAAAAAGACTTAGATGCCAAAAATTAAGAAATTGATGTAACTAATCATAAGACTTATTTAGAATTTGAAATAGAAAATATTATCATAATTAAAAACAATAGAATAATAAGAAGCAATTATTATAGAATGGCAATAAAGATATTATGAATAAGAAAAATAACATAATAGAGAAATTGCATAATTAAAAAGTAACTTAGATAATTCAATTTTTGATGAACCTTAAATTGATTTAATTGAATAGCCTTATGAAAATAGTCATATAAGAATGGATGAATTATAAATTATATAAGAAGAAAGTGAATGTCCTCAGATTAAAAGTCTTAATTAATCTGTTGTATAAAATTTTAAATTTTATGAAATTTTCAATGCATTAAACAAAATAAATATTGATGAATCTCCAATAGGAGAATAATTTGAAATTAATGAGTCTTAAATTGTGTAAAGAATAAACAAACTAATAGATTATATACATAAATTAGAAACAGAATTAGATGATTGGAAATGTAATTATTGGAATCTTGAAAAATAATTAAACTCTTAATTAAAAGATAACTTTAATTAATAAGGTTCTGAAGAGATTGAAATTGAATTTGATTTTGATAGAAATTAATTAGTTTAAGCTATTAAGCCAAGTAGTAAAAGATCATTGTAAGATGAAAACTCTGCATTGTAATAAGAAGTACAAAGATTACAGGAGTTAAATAACTAATTATTAAATTAATAGAAGAGTTAAACAAAATAAATTTTGGAATCTTTAATAAATAAATAAAAGAAAACAAATAGAAAGAAGAATTTAACACATATTCCAGAACCTGCAAATAAACAATTAACATAGGTTTCAACTCATCATTCGAGTAGTTATAATAACACTCAGAAGAAGAGTCATCCTACTTAATAGGGATCTCCTAATTAATAAAGAAATAATTAACAAATAAATTAATATTTTAGCCATTATTTTTAATAAAAAAGAGATCATCCTACATAACATTATTCTCCAGTTATTTTGACGAAAGTTCAATAGATTGGAGCAAAATAATAGATTGGAATAAAGTATTTAAAAGATATGTCGATGGATCATTATTACAATGTCAATGTTTATTAAACACCTATTGTAGTTAAGTAATCTAGTTTAAGTCCTTACTAAAAATCAGGAAGCAAATTTATTTAATTTTGAATTTATTATATTAATTTAAATTAATTTGAATTTTTGACTTCTAATTAATAGACTCTATAAAATAGTTTTGAAGAATTTGATGAAGCTAATTAATATATATATCTTAGTTAATAAAAATGGAAGAAGATATTGACAAAGAATAATTATTATTTTATTAATTTAATAAATTTTATTTCATTAATAGATTAGAATTAAAATTAAAGTTAATGATTCCTTTTTTTTGTTAGAATTATTAAATAAAGTAAATTTAAGTCTGTGTATATAAAATCTATTAAAAATAATAAAAATAAGTAGTTAAATGATTAGTCTCTAAAAGTGATAAGAAATATTAAAACTTAATGTCACAGTTTAACTTTAAATTAATGTAATGAAGAAATAGCCTAAATTATTTTGTGGCTATAATTTGAAATAGAGAATACTTGATATATTATAAATTTTAATTTAATATGAACAATAGATTACTATAATATGGCATCTGTGATGTTATAGTTTGTCTTGTGATTGGAGTGGTAAATATGTTTTAGGAATCCTCTTGTTTTGAGTTTGCGATTGCATTTCTAGCAGAGTTAATTTTGATGATTGCTTTTATTGTTTTGCTCCATAAAAACTTTTTAAATGCCTTGATTAGAGATTGCTACTTAATAGTTTCATATATGTTATGCTAAATTTTGTAAATTGAATTCTCATAACAATAACAAACCGCTGTATTTACAATTATAATTATTAGGAATATATGCTTTTCTTAATCATAAGACTGCTGGTACTTATAACAGCTATTTAAAGAATATCATTTCGAATCTGCATTTTTTTTATTGTCTATCTTTACTTATGTATAAGATTAGAGTTCTATACAAATCTATTTCCTTATTTTAGTCTAATATTTGTACCATTATTGTTCAAACTTGACAAGCAGCAATAAAATCTTTCTAATTTAATTACTGATTTTTTCAAAGAGACAATAACTAATTCTATATTAATAATAGATGCTTAAACAAAACAGCCACTATTTCATACTAATTAAATTGAATCTGAATTTTATTATACAATTACTAACTAAAAATATTTTATTAATACACTTGAATAATTTCAAGATTCTAGTCATAAAACATTAAGTTCAATATTTGATGAATAAAAACTACAAATTACACCTGAAGAATAAGTTTAATATTGCAGACTTTAATAAATCTCAAATGAAGATTATTCATATATGGATTAACATTAAAATAAGAAGGTATCAACATTTATTCATGATGAAATTAATGAAGATAGATAAGAATTAGTAATAGAAAGTCCTAAGTGTCAGGGTGAATCATTAAAAAATTAAAATTCAAATTAATTTAATGATGATACTCCTTATTAAGTCAAAAAAAGTAAATTTAGATAATTCAAAGACAGTTAGTATCATATTGATTCAATCAAGGAATTAAAATAAAAAAGAATTAATATTTAAGTTTAGCATTGCATTTGGAATTATAAGGGAGCTTTTATGATTTAAATTAAAGATTTACGAAATTAATAAATGGTTGAAATATTAAATGATGAATTAGAGGAAAGTAGAAGACAAAACGATAATAAGGATTAGATATTAGCTACAGTTTTTCATGATTTTAAGACTCCTATTAATGGAATTTCAACTATTGTGGAAGCTATGGAAGAGAAATTTGATATAAATGCATAATAGAAATATTATTTAAGAATAATCAAGAAAAATGTATTTTTAATGTTGTACATGATTTAAGACATTTTAGATTTTGCAAGAATTTAAAAGAATTAATTAAGATTAAGTATCACTGATTTTTATTTGAATGAAATTATAGAAGAAGTAGTTGAATTGGTGGCAATCTAGGCAGAATAAAAGGGAGTTGTTATTAATACCCATTATGATTTGCCAACATATTAAATATATAGTGATCCAAATAGAATTAAATAAGTATTAATGAATTTTATATCTAATTCATTAAAATTTACAGAATCAGGTTCTATAACCATATCAGTTAATTCTCATCAGACAGACAAATCTTAACACATAGTTCGAACAGGTTCATCTAAAAATGTGTTTACTTAATAATAAAATTAATAATCAATTGGATAATTGAGGAAACAATTATCAGGTAGATCAGTAAAAACAATAACAGGATAAAATAGAATGATATACACAATAACCATAGCAGATACAGGTTGTGGGATATCTGAGTTAATAAAGCCAAAATTATTTAATATGTTCGCAACATTTCCAAGTTAGAAAGTTCAGAATAAATGTGGTACAGGTATAGGATTAATGGTATGTAAAAAGTTAATAAAATTATTGGGACCATCAGAAAATATAGATATATGGAGTGAATAAAATAAAGGAACAAAGATGTCATTTCAGATTTATTCTCGATTGTCTGATGACTCAAAAAGATCTCCTAATTATATTAGTGTATTTAAATAGGAAAGTAGTTCAAAAAACTTTAATATGGATAGTCAATCTTAATTCGATGAACAACAATCCATTTAATAAACATTTGTTAGGTCTTCATTATTATATGTATATTAAAGACCAATTGAAAAACATGATTCAGATGTGAATTTCGATTTCCATCCAGAATAGGAGGATGCAGATCAATAGAAATAAAATAATATTAATTACATGAAGAACCAACGTTCACCAACTGTGAGCTATATAAAAAATAAAGAATAACCACTTGATGATTCTTAAGATGTTATCGATCCAAGACATCGTTTATAAAGGATATTATAAAATAGACCACATTTCTCAATTTTGATAGTTGATGATTAACCATTTAATGTTTTAGCTATGAAACTGTTATTATAGGATACCTGTTCGAATATAACATTTTTAGAAGCCTATAATGGTTAGCAAGCTATAAATAAATTGATAAACTTTTAGAAATAAAAAAATATAAAATACGTTTTTATGGATTTATTAATGCCAATATTGAATGGTTGGCAAGCTACTTAAATGATAAGAGAAATGGTATATAATATGAATAATTATAGATATAAAAAAAGTCAATAGATGAACTGAAAATAATAGCTATATCAGGTTATGATGATGAAAACGAATAGGATAGATGTGGTAATATTGGATTTGATGCTTTTATTACTAAACCTGTAAGACTGGAGATGATAGCAGAAGTATTTGTGTAGTTAGAGAAAGTTTGAATATAAAGTTTTGTATTAATACTGATTATATATGTATATATATAAAAACGAAGTATTAATAATCCATACAATAATTTTTAATTGATTGTATATAATGCTAAAGAAACTAAGTTTATATTTGAAATATAATCAAAAAAGATATTTATTAATTAAGATGAATTAGAAAATCTTTGAGAAGAAAGACGTAAGAAAATTGTATTTGGATGAAAATGGAAATGTAGATTATACAAAGATCTAAGCAAGATGGGATGAATTAAAGAAAGTAAAAGTAAGTTTAGGAAATAAACATTTTACTTAAGAAGTAGTCGAAAAAGCTAAAAAGCTTGATTAATAAGATTAATAAAGACTCTTAGACATAATGATAGCAGGATTGACCAATGATGATAGCTCAGTTGGTATAGCTGCTACTAGACCATAAGATTATGATTTCTATTCGTTTTATTTAGAACCTTTAATTAGAGAATATCATAAAATAGAAGGATAAACTAAATAAGAACATGATTGGGATATACCTGTTGGTGAATATGTTCTTACTAAAATTGATCCAAAACTTGAAAAAGTTTCAATGAGAGCAAGAGTAGCTAGAAATGTTGATGGATATAATTTACCATCATCAATGGATAAAGATGAGAGAATTAAATTTGAAAATTAAATGGTTGGAGTCTTTGAATCATTTGGTTTCCCTGGAAAATATCATAGTTTAACACCAGGACATAAAAATTTTATATCAGATTAAGAAGCTTAGGTATTGAGAGATAAACATTTTTTATTTATTAGTATGACACATGATAATTATTTAATGTCAAATGGTGTAGCTTCTGATTGGCCATATGGAAGAGGTATATGGTTAAGTTAAGATGAAACTAAAATGGTATGGGTAGGTGAAGAAGATTAATTAAGAATTATATCTATTGTATAAGGTAATGATCTAGGTAAAGTTGATTAATCATTACATGAATTATTAACTGGTATTGAAAGAAGTGGATTAAAATTTGCAGAACATTCTACTTATGGTATTATAACTACTTGTCCAACTAATATGGGAACTGGAAAAAGATAATCTATTTTAGGCAAATTCCCAAATATTACAAAGAATGGAAAAGATGAAGCAAGATTAAAAGAAATTGCTAAAACATTAGGATTATAAGCAAGAGGTGTTGGAGGAGAACATTCTAATATGGATAGTGAAGGAACTGCTGACATTTCACCATCAGCTAGATTCGGTGTTACTGAAGCTATTGTAACCAAGAGATTATTTGAAGGATTGATCAAACTTTATGAATATGAGAAGAATGCCGCTAATGAAAAAGATAGATAAAATTGTTGCAATACATTTTGAATTATCATAAAGAACAAACATATTTATAATATTTCCTATACTCTATCTTCTATTAAATATCCTATATAACTATTATCTATATTTATATATATATATAATATATTTCAATCATTATTATTATTATTTAGATTTTTTTTATTGAATTTTAGTATTTACAATTTCTTACAATCGTTTCAATTCTTTTTCTATTTAACATATTTTTGCTTTCTATTATTTTGTATTTTATTTACTTTTAACTTTTTTTTTTTTTATTTAATCATCTTTTGCTTTTTATTATATTAATTAATTAAACAAATTATCACATTCTATTTACTCTTAACTTTAGCATTTCAATTTCTCCATCAAAAAATCATTTTCTTATTTCTATTTTTATAAATCAACTTTCAAAGTATCCAGTTCTCCTCCCATTTATTTTTATATTTTCTCATTTGCCAATTTTAATTATTCTAATTCTAATTTATAATTGTTCAATAAACCTAAAACATTAGTTCTGCTTTAAGATAATTCATTCTATGACATATCAACCTATAATAATTAGTTATGCATTTATAGTAAATTTTGATAAGATGCTTCTAATTCAACCTTCTCCTATTGTATTTATTCATTTTAAGCTTATTTATTTTCTAATTATTGTTATAATTATGCTTTTTCATTAACTAAATTATTGAATTGCTATAAACATTAATCCTCTTATTGTATAGTATTCATTAATTTAATTTTTGCTTTTTCTCCAAATGATTAGACTTTCTATTCAAATTATGATGATAATTCAATTTATTATAATTATAATTTTTGATTTAATCTCTCTTAGAAATCAAGCTTAATATTTTGCATTTAAAATTGAATCTATTAGATTTATTTCTTAATTTAATTATTTGATTCTTATAATGATTAGTTCCTTTATTAAGTTAATTAAATCAATTTATCATAATTAGTTTATCGATCTGAGTTATTATTTACAATTCCTCTAGATTGTAAATAATCATTCAATTATTAATCAATTTATTACATAACTTCATGAGTTTATTCAAAATTTGGCATGTTTTATGTGTACATAATATTGATTCAAAATTTTATTCAAATTAAAAATAATAAGAAAAAAATATTCATTCAAAATCAGGCTTATTGTAAATTTATTTGATTTTGAGTAATTAAGATTTTCTAATACAGAATTCCTTCCTTTTTTTCAGATTCTCTTCTTTTTCTTTTTTAACTTCTTGATTGATATCAGATTTGAGAGTTTAAATTGTATTCATATATTATTGAACTTTACCTCTAAAAGTTTTGGGTATCGAACCATTTTCAGATGAGGCATCTGTACTACATCTTAAAGAAGTCATACTCATTCTTTATGTAGTTGCCCCTTTATTTGTTTAAAATATATGATTTCCTTTACCAAAAGTAATAAATGGATGTTCTAATGCATCTGCAGAACTTAATCTCAATTTATTATCTTTACAGAGAGTTCTTTTTAAAAAATCAATACAATTTTCTGAAACACTTAAATTAATTAAACTAATTCTGCCATCATAATTTTTTTATACTAATTCATCATAATTATTAGAAGCAAAAGGTTCCTTTCCTGTTAAAGCAAGATATGTTATAATTCCAATACTATAAACATCTACTTTAAGATCATATTTTTTATCTTATAAAACTTCAGGTGCAACATATCCAGGTGTTCCACATCGATTGTACAAATATTTTCCTTCTTTAGTAAATTTATCTGCTAATCCTAAATCAATCAAAGATATAGTATCAAATGCATCTATTTCTTTTAACATAATATTTTATGGTTTTAAATCTCTATGAAATATCCCTTTAGAATGCATGAAACTAATTGCAGTAATGATTGGTTTAATCACTTCTGCTACTTGATTCTCTTCTAAACCATATCTACTTAGAGAATGATGGAGTTCCCCTCCTTCAAATAAATCTGTTATGAATATAATATGTTATTTATTTTCGAATACTTCATAAAGTTTAATAATATTTGGATGTTATAATAATCTTAAATATTACAATTCTTTATTTATTGCAATTATTTCTGTTTCTTCTAATACTATTCTCTTTTTTTCGAATATTTTGGCTGCAAAATTTAGTTTATTAATTTTATTAGTAGCTTAATACACTTAAGCTGCTATTCCTTATCCTATTTTCTTAACAATTTTATAATTTGATGTAAAATCTAATTATATAGTTAAATGTTTAAAGGAATCAATCCACTCCCGAGTATCTCCATATATTTCAACTACATTATCATTCTTTTCTAATATAAATCCTACAATCTCATTTTGTTTAAATAATATTTTCAAAAAGGAATTCACCAGACTAATGTATTTCTATTATTTATTTATATTTATACATGTTTAGAATATTAAATATGGGAATCTCCTAATTATAAGTCTTTTGTTTTTGATTTATTTAATGTTTTTACAAAAAATGTTCTTTAGTTTTTTTACTTAAAATGATTCTATAAATTATAACACCAGAGACTTTGACCATCATTAAATACTGAATCTCTATGTCTAATCGTTTCAGCCATGCTGTATTATTGATATTACATCAACGAATTCACTTATTATTTGTAAGAAATTTAATAATCCATTATATCTTGTATCTATAAATATACAGATTTCAGATTTAGTTCAAATACATATAACTCATTTCAAATTTGACTCATTCTTTTATCAATAATTCAAATCCTTTTCGTTTTTCTTCTTATTGCTCTCATTTGCGGAATTTGATTAGTTTCCTCTATATTCATCTTTCATTCGCTCAATATCAAATAATTATCATGTTTCTTATTAAATTTATATTCTCATTTTATTAACCAGTTACTTTCAATTCCTTATCTTTAATTTCTAATAATTTTATAGCATAAAAAAAATTAGATTTTATTTTTAGTGTATTCTTAATACTAAAAAAAACCATTTATTTAGAAAATAAATTTGATTCTAAACGATTTATTTTTGAATTAGATAATTAAATAATCTTCAATAGAGATATTCATTCCAAACATTATAAGAAAAAAAAGACTTTCTTATTTTTTATAAATAATTTATCCCTTTATTTTAGATTTATCTGTTTGATTATAAATAATAAAATAAATGATTATATAAGGAGCAATAATTATTTATAAATTTTAATTGTAATTAAACTTAACTTATTTTGTGACAACTTTCAAAATTGTTTATAATTTTTATATTAAAGTTTGCTTCTATAATGCTTTCGATGAATAGTTAGTTAAAAATTATGAATATTCATTCATCAAAAAGGGCATTTAAATAAAATTATTAAAAAAATGAAATAACATTATAATTAATAATCAATTTTATTATCTAGAAAGGCAATCATCGCAAGTATATTAATTATTGCAGTACTCATCAGACGTTAAAAGTTTTTAGAATTTATAATCTTTAAAACAATTTAAACATTTCATTTATCTTAGGTAGTGAAATGCATCTAAGCATATTAAATATGATTTTTTATCAATTTGAATTATTTTGACAGTCTATTAACAAATTTAACCTTTGCAATAATAACACCAATCCCCCATTCTACATTTACTTTAGTGGCAATTTGGGCATAAATTCATAATAGTATCTAATATTTATTCATAATTTGATGATCGTTTAAATGTTACTTTACAACATTCACATTAAAATTCTTCTTAGTATAATTGTTTTTCTAAACACTCTTTACAGGTTTCTTTATAATTTTCTATGCTATCCAATTTTTCTTAAGCATTGCAATTTTAACATATTTTATAAAGGTTGCTTTTGTCCATATAGCCTCCAAATTCATCAATTATAGGCTTTAGTTTAGTTTGAGATTATTCATTTTTTTGTATTTGATCGATAGGCAAATTAAGCTTCTAGCATAAAGTAGTGCATTAAGCATGCTGAAATTTGAAAAAATTCATATATCCTTCTTCTCTACAATTTCCTTCATCCTCTATATCTTTAGAATGAATAGATGGATCACTAAATAGATTTTATTTACCTTATAGATCTGTAATAATCATATTTTTATTAGTTTTTACATAAGTGAAATGCGAGAAAGTAGTAAAATTATATTATTCAAGATAAAATGAACCATTGTTACTATATTTCTACCAAGGAATTTCCAAATCTATATAGCTTTCTCCATAAATTATTTTTGTTCCAAAAAATGGGATATCAAATTTATATAAATAAGGAGTCGCGTAATAAATGGGAAAAAAATTTCCTTTATTTTAGTAGCATTATTAATTAAAATAATGAGATAATTATTTGGCAATAAGTTATTATAAATACCTTGTTTTAGCATAATCTTTGGCCCTAGCTTACAATTCTTCTGCAATTGGTTATTCACTATTTAAATTTTTTATGATAAACCTTGGAATCTTCAGTACTACATAAACATTATTTTTTTAATCAAAAGCTTTGAATACTTAAACATTTTATCCTTTTTCATTAAATTAAATTTAAAGTTCTGATTTTTCAATTTATAATAAAGTTCGTTTTTTTGAGACCTTGGTTGATTACATTTATGCTTTGAATTATGTATAGTAAGAACCATTTCTTTAATCAAATTTGAAATTCATTTGTTGTTATTTTCTATATTTAGCCTCTCTAAATATATAATGATTATCATCTTCAAATTTAGTTGATTTATTCATAGTTGCAGATAATGAAAATAGTACATAATCAGCAAATTTATTTTCAGTGATTCTAGCACTTGAAAAGTTTTGTATCTAGTTTTTTAGAATAGTTTCCATTTTATCAGTATATTACTTTATTGATAT
>CAJJDN010000041.1:584874-624277 GCA_905182985.1 Paramecium sonneborni
TTATTTTAATATAATTTATTTAATAAGGTTCATATGTATTTGTATATATATTCATATTGGAGTTTAGAAGGACTTCTTTGAGTTATCTTAATGTGATTTATAAAATATTTTTAACTTAATTGAAATAAATCCTTTATACAATTTATTTGTAAAATGATGATCAATTTAAAATTTATTTTCTGCTAACACAAATATAATTATGATTGTAAATAAATAAAAAATAATTTTGGTTTAATAATTTATCAGGATAATTTTAAAATTGTTAATAAACTTTTTAATATATAAATATTAATAATATTTAGATAATATTGTTCAAAGAAAATACCGTAAAATTGACAAATAATTATTATGAAAATAACACAATAGTATTTAATATGATATGGGTAAAATAAAAGCTAAATACTTTTCAAATTAATTATTATAATTTATGTCTTTACAATTATTAAAAAAAAAGTATAAATTATCAATTAATTTTAATTCTTCAGATTTATTTTTTATTCCTTCCCACATTTCAACTATAAAAATTATATAGTATATATATCATTAAATATAATGGTTTCGAAAATATAAAAATTATTCATTTCTGCTCTGACACTTAAATAATTTTAAATGTATCTAAATCCATAGTAACATTCTAATATTCTAATATAATCTAAATATTAATTAGATAATACTCTTTCCAATTCATCTTATTATTTTTGTTAGATCTGAACCAGTGGATATTTTTTATTTATCTATCATAATTATATTAAGAAAATTAAAATATCTAAACCTTCTAATAAATTATAAATTTTCATTTTAATATCCTAAGGCCATTAAAAGTAATTCGGTAATTTTTCTCTAACTTTTAAGTAATAATTATTAATAATGTAACTTAGAAAATTGGAAATATTAAAAATATCTATGGAATATTATAAGATAAGCATAATATGTTAATATAATTATTACATAGATTTAATAAATGAAAATTAAAAAACAAATTACTTTTCCTCCTTAAAAAAATTCAAAAAAATTGAAGTTAAAATGAGTTTTTTTTACATTTTTCCATTTTTTAATTAAGAATCATTATTTTGTAAATCTTTTTAAAATTGTATCGTTGATCTAAAAACAATACATAAAGAATAAAAATTATACAAACTAATACTTATATTTTGATTAAATAAATGAATTATATATATATAATTTGCAAATTCATTTTAGGATACCAAATTAATAGCCATTTATCTATGATGTTATTAAAAGGGTCTCTAATTTGATTAGAAAATTGGTGATTAAAATATGTTTTTAGAATATATATTATATTAATTATAGAAAACAGGGATTATTTGAACTTAATGGCCATATAACTTGATAATTTTAATGTTCCATAAAAATTAGATTAATTGAGAAAATAGTTTATATTAAAATTTGAGATATGTTTATTTATACGTAGTTATGAAATCATAATCTTTATCTAAATATTAACACAATAACAGGTCATTCATTATACAACGACGATTGGTATAATTTGAATATTATAGAAGATTAGACAACCTACTTAATCACCTTAAAATAAGGATGAGCTTTCTTTCTAAAATTATTTCACTGAATAGTCAAATCTCAAATCTTAAGCTTCAAAAAAAGAAATTATAAGATTGATTTAGTCTTCTTATGATAGTATAGAGAAAGACATTGACTTTTAAGAGTTAAATATTGTTTTGACGAAACTACTTGAAGGATTGAAAACTTGTCTTGATGAGTAAGATTTGTCACTAACACTGATCCAACTTATATAAGCAATCAAAAAAACTATAAAGAATAACTAAATCAATTTAGAGAAAATCTATGATTATGAAAAAGCCTAAATATTGTTAAAATTATAACAATTAGAATAATAATCTACAGAGAATGAGAAAAAATTGGGTAATTATATTTTGTCATTTTAGAAAAAAAGCTGATGGAATATGAAAATCAAAACAGAATACTAAAATTATAGAATGAATTAAATCAAATTAAGAAAGGTAAAGTCACAAAAGAAAAGCTTGAAGATCATAACTAATATATAATTTAAATTAAAGATATGAGACAAGAAATCCTTTCAAGATCAGAGAAAAAACATAAGTTAATAAGGTTGGTTAAGGCAATGAAATCAAGAGGGATAGATGTTGAAAAATTTTATTAAAATCTCGATAACTAATGTAGTAAAGAAAGCAAAAAAACTACTAAACAATCTGATTCGTTAAGAGAGCAAATTTCATTCGCTGAATCAAATTTAGCAGATATTTCTTAATTAGATTTCAGTCCTAATCTAATTAAGAGACACACTCAATATTTAATTGATTGAATTAATATATCAAATTTATTTATAAATTTAATTTAATTTATTTGATCAATACATCTTATTTATTTCAATAAAAAATCTATATATATTATTTATATCATTTTAAGCAATCATTGAAGGGTAAAAAACAAATTATGTTTTTAAATTAATTTTTTCATGAATAAAATGCAGGTTGCAAAAAATAATTCACAAATCTTAAATTTTAACAAGACACAAAAATATATAATAATTATATAAGACAAAAACTTATTGTTTAAATGTATCTAATAAATCAAAAACTTCTTAATAAAAGATTTTAAAGTTCTTGATCTTTCAATAAAATTTATGAGAGGCTATAAAATAATCTTTATGACAAATATAACAATCCTAATTATTAATCATGAACTTCAATCCTAAATGTATTATACTTTAAATTTATAGTAGAAAATATGAAAAATAATATAATTTTTTAGTGGCTAGAAATTTTATTATAATATTTTAAAACACAATTTTCAATATAACTGGGATTGTTTTAAAGAATGGATTTAAATCTTCCTATTAAAAGGATTAATTCAAAAATAGAATCCCTGTAAATTGATGGTAAACTAGATGTTATCTTTACTATTATTCAAGAAAATGTTAGAAATGAGTTTTTTTATAAATATCTATTGTTTCATTTAACAATCTTTATTTTTACTTTGGTATTTATAAGCCATAATAACTGAATTTATTAAGATTATTGCTCATAAAACCTTTGATCAAAATTAATCTTAACTTTCCAATTAAATTTTACATGAGGGTTGTGTAGAAACTTATTTTTATAATCTTTTTTTTGTAATTTTAATTTCCTTAAAAAATATTTACCATAAATCTTAATTGTGTATTTTACAATGTCTATGAACAAACTTGCATATAATATTGCAGAAAACAAACCAATATGCAACCATCCTGATAAAACAAGTTGGGTTTCAGTAGTTTAAAACTATAAATTATAAATGATCCTGTTGTTATCATAAAATAAAATTCTTTTAAAATTAATTTAAAAAATTCATACTTTGAATTAAAGGTATAAATTGACAAAGATACATTAAATATATAAGTGATAATGTTATAATAAAATAGATTAAGCTTCAGGATAATTTTTTAATTATACAATTATAATTAAATAACATTAAACTTTGTAAATTTAAAATGATTTAAAATTGACTGCCCAAAAATTAGCATTTGAACCTTCAAATAAATATCTCCATTTATTTTTATTAATTATTTTAGAAGATGTTATGGAAAGAGACTTAAAATTTAATAATACAATTAATATTAATGAGAAAATAGCATTTATAGAATTAATAGATTCAAAAATTGTATTAAAAGTTTCATTTTGGAAATTAAAGTAATGTACTAAATACTAATTAATGAAGAATTGTTTAATAGAGTTAAAAAGCATGTTGACTAATGTAATAATTTTTAAATTGTAGACAATTATAAAGAACTTGTGATTAAAAAAATCGAATAAATTTTAAGAAAGTTTTATTTTCATTCTTTTTAATGAACAATCTTTTTAATATATTAGAAACACACCTAGATGTTAAAAATGAACAAATAATATAAGTAATTATAGACATTAATGCTGAAAAATAACAGCTTTTAGCATTAATAATATAATTTGAATTCATAATTATATTATAGGTTTGTAAAAGTAATTCATATTATTATTATAAGAAGTTTTTAACAATGATCCTCCTTAAAATTTATAAATGATGGATTAGATTGCGATGATATACTAAGAGCTAACTTAATAGTTTTATGAAAAGCTAAATAAAATTACTGGACCAGTCATATATAATTCAACACAACTAATTATAATTGGTTTCCTTTTAAATAAGTAAGAGAAGTAATAATTAAGAAGCTATTCTTCAATATTAGAGAGATAACTAATGATTTGGTATTTCAAATTTTTAAATATTTTTTAATATTTAATGCTATAAAACCATTTTAATTAAATAAAACATAAATTAAGAAGAGTAATGGAGATTAAATTCTATTAAAGAAATAAATTTTATGTTTCATTAAAAGTGTTTAATTACAATTACTAACTATATCCATTAATAATATTGCCTTCTTAATAAATATAGAAATAAGATATAAATTAAATAGAATTTAGTTAAATTCACAGATAACATCAGAGATATTTAGTTTATAATGAATAACTATAAATTTGTGATTTAAATTATATAAATTACATTTAAAAAATGGAAAATTAAATCTTTTAAGTTTAATAATTAAACCATATAAAATAACCCAAAAGGCAACTATCAATAAATATAAATTATTTTCTTTTAGATTTTTTTATTAAATAATTATTATAATAATTTAAAATCTTCTTAGGGATGATTTATATTTCATCAAATTACTCTATTTCGCTTACTCTTGAATCAAAATAATCACTAGCTCTTAAGGATCTATATATTTCGTATACATAAAAATATGAAGCATAGTAAGATTGATAATTTTCTTAAAAGATTTTTTTATACCTTTTATGAAGAGATAATGGACTTTATTTCCAATTTAGAAAAAATCCAGAAAATTTCCTAACATTCTCAATCAAGAATTTATAATATATTTTCAGTTATTTATGAATTTTTTTTAATTAGATTTTTCCCTGTTACAAATACATAAAATATTTATTATAATTATAGAAATATATAGTATTAATAATTTTTTAATAACTAATAGATATTCTTATAGGATTGAAAAATTACTTTATATTTTAATAATAATATTAAAAATAAATTTCATTGATCCATAACTGAATTTATTAAGATTATTGCTCATAAAACCTTTGATCAAAATTAATCTTAACTTTCCAATTAAATTTTACATGAGGGTTGTGTAGAAACTTATTTTTATAATCTTTTTTTTGTAATTTTAATTTCCTTAAAAAATATTTACCATAAATCTTAATTGTGTATTTTACAATGTCTATGAACAAACTTGCATATAATATTGCAGAAAACAAACCAATATGCAACCATCCTGATAAAACAAGTTGGGTTTCAGTAGTTTAAAACTATAAATTATAAATGATCCTGTTGTTATCATAAAATAAAATTCTTTTAAAATTAATTTAAAAAATTCATACTTTGAATTAAAGGTATAAATTGACAAAGATACATTAAATATATAAGTGATAATGTTATAATAAAATAGATTAAGCTTCAGGATAATTTTTTAATTATACAATTATAATTAAATAACATTAAACTTTGTAAATTTAAAATGATTTAAAATTGACTGCCCAAAAATTAGCATTTGAACCTTCAAATAAATATCTCCATTTATTTTTATTAATTATTTTAGAAGATGTTATGGAAAGAGACTTAAAATTTAATAATACAATTAATATTAATGAGAAAATAGCATTTATAGAATTAATAGATTCAAAAATTGTATTAAAAGTTTCATTTTGGAAATTAAAGTAATGTACTAAATACTAATTAATGAAGAATTGTTTAATAGAGTTAAAAAGCATGTTGACTAATGTAATAATTTTTAAATTGTAGACAATTATAAAGAACTTGTGATTAAAAAAATCGAATAAATTTTAAGAAAGTTTTATTTTCATTCTTTTTAATGAACAATCTTTTTAATATATTAGAAACACACCTAGATGTTAAAAATGAACAAATAATATAAGTAATTATAGACATTAATGCTGAAAAATAACAGCTTTTAGCATTAATAATATAATTTGAATTCATAATTATATTATAGGTTTGTAAAGAAATTTTTGTATATGTATCTAAAAATGGTCTTAAATGTGGAGGAAATTGATATTATCTAAATCGAATCTATGAAATTTACAATTAAGAACCTAATTTAATTTATTGAGTAAAACTTATATCTATAGTTTATGTTTAATTTTACTTATCAGATAATAACTATAATTTAATTTGAGGTGCTTTAATGAATGAACAAAAACTTATTTCATTTTACAAAACCTTTACATTTAAATGAATTTTAAACATTAAAATATGAAAAAGATTACCATCATCACAAATTTCATTTTTATCTTTAAATTCATTATCTACTATTTCTTCTTCTTCTTTGATTATTAAATCATTATTTTAAAATACACATTTTGCACTTTATTAATCTAATGTAAATTAAGTAATATCACAAGCTTTAAAAATATTATTTTCTTCAAAAAATATGCAACCATAAGAACATGAATATTAACATTAATAACATCCATCAAATTGAATATTGTTTCAACGATCTTAATCTTCAAAATCTGAAGTAATATCCATCAAAATTAATATTATTATCATCATCACAAATCTCATTATCTTAGATTAATTAATTACCACATTATGGAACACATTAAAATGATTAAATTTTATATGCTAATTCACATTCTAAACATTATCCAAATTAACATATTAAACTATTCTTCTGACATTTACATTTACAATTAAAACATCCATCATTTTCAAAATTATTTTAATCATCACATTCTTCATTTTAAGTAATCATTCTATCACCACAGATACTAACACACTCATGTAAATAGATATAATAATAATATCCATGATATTAATTACACCATTATTAATTTTTATAATCGAAACAATTTATTCTTAATCTAAACAATATTTATTATTTAAACATATTTATCTTTGTTATATCAATTCTATACATAATCCATTTATTAATAAATAAGTTTATTAGCATTATATACATACACCTTTTTAACAATCAATACAATTTTTATTACACTAATATTTACATTAATAACATCCATCAAATTCAATTTGATTATTATCTTCACACTATTCATCATTATTAATTATTCCTTCACCACATATAGATTTACAAGTTTAAGTAATTTAATTGTAATAATAATCAATTTTACATTAAAGACATATATTATTATGATAATGCTTACAAAACTATGGTTAAGCATAATAGCAATTTAAACAATTATAATCCTTTATTTCACATTACTCTTCAGATGTGTTTATGCCATCACCACATTTACATTTACAATTATTTTATCCGTCTAAATAATATCCTTTCTGACATTTAATACATATATTAGAATCTAAATTTGACAAGGAACATTCTATATTTATTTAAATCTTCCTTCTACTTTATCAAAATATGCATAATTTTCACACTTAATACAATAATTTTAAACATAGATTGAACAATATTCTAAATAATAATTATATTTTGGAGTTACAGCTTATTTAATGGCATTTTTTATTNCTTATATCTATAGTTTATGTTTAATTTTACTTATCAGATAATAACTATAATTTAATTTGAGGTGCTTTAATGAATGAACAAAAACTTATTTCATTTTACAAAACCTTTACATTTAAATGAATTTTAAACATTAAAATATGAAAAAGATTACCATCATCACAAATTTCATTTTTATCTTTAAATTCATTATCTACTATTTCTTCTTCTTCTTTGATTATTAAATCATTATTTTAAAATACACATTTTGCACTTTATTAATCTAATGTAAATTAAGTAATATCACAAGCTTTAAAAATATTATTTTCTTCAAAAAATATGCAACCATAAGAACATGAATATTAACATTAATAACATCCATCAAATTGAATATTGTTTCAACGATCTTAATCTTCAAAATCTGAAGTAATATCCATCAAAATTAATATTATTATCATCATCACAAATCTCATTATCTTAGATTAATTAATTACCACATTATGGAACACATTAAAATGATTAAATTTTATATGCTAATTCACATTCTAAACATTATCCAAATTAACATATTAAACTATTCTTCTGACATTTACATTTACAATTAAAACATCCATCATTTTCAAAATTATTTTAATCATCACATTCTTCATTTTAAGTAATCATTCTATCACCACAGATACTAACACACTCATGTAAATAGATATAATAATAATATCCATGATATTAATTACACCATTATTAATTTTTATAATCGAAACAATTTATTCTTAATCTAAACAATATTTATTATTTAAACATATTTATCTTTGTTATATCAATTCTATACATAATCCATTTATTAATAAATAAGTTTATTAGCATTATATACATACACCTTTTTAACAATCAATACAATTTTTATTACACTAATATTTACATTAATAACATCCATCAAATTCAATTTGATTATTATCTTCACACTATTCATCATTATTAATTATTCCTTCACCACATATAGATTTACAAGTTTAAGTAATTTAATTGTAATAATAATCAATTTTACATTAAAGACATATATTATTATGATAATGCTTACAAAACTATGGTTAAGCATAATAGCAATTTAAACAATTATAATCCTTTATTTCACATTACTCTTCAGATGTGTTTATGCCATCACCACATTTACATTTACAATTATTTTATCCGTCTAAATAATATCCTTTCTGACATTTAATACATATATTAGAATCTAAATTTGACAAGGAACATTCTATATTTATTTAAATCTTCCTTCTACTTTATCAAAATATGCATAATTTTCACACTTAATACAATAATTTTAAACATAGATTGAACAATATTCTAAATAATAATTATATTTTGGAGTTACAGCTTATTTAATGGCATTTTTTATTTATCAAAATAACAGAGAAATACTACTTTAATTTAAAAATTGATGGTTTTTGAAGTTAAAAATTTTCATATATTGGAATAAGTAATTTGGTTAAAAAAACAGTTTTTGACTAAATCTTGGTTTTGTAATTTATTCTCAGATATAAAGTTGTCCATAGAATTATTCGAGTTATTTGTGAACTCTTTTTAAAATTAAAAAATTTAGTAAAATCTTGACCACCTAAATAGCAATTAATAAATGTTAATATGAATGCAATTAATATCGTAATATAATTTAAGCTATTTATAATAAAAGTAAGTGTTGATCTTAATATTCATGACAATAACCTTAGATACATAATAAACAGGAATCTAAACAACTAAATTAGCAGAAATGACATCCTTCTCCATATATTAGATTTGCATCATCACAATCTTCTTCAATTGTAATTATTTCATCTCGAGAAATAGAGTAGCATAAATGATCAATTAAAATATAACCAGTTTCACAAAGTAAACATTCCAATGAAGTTATAGTATCACATTATAAACATGATGATCATCATTTTGCTTAACAATTTTAACATCCTTTATATGGTAAAATATATTGAGAATTACGTAATTCTCATCCAACTGTCATATAATCACCACATTATTCTTTATAGTATTATCAATATACCATCCTGGTGTTGCACATTCAAGACATTTCCCCTATTTACATTTTGTACATCCATTTTAACATAACTCAATATATTTCTTATACATATAGGATTAGATACATCTTCTTAGTATCCATCTAAACCAATACATTATCCATTTTTCAATATTCTATTATTTATAAATAAACATTCTAAACAATATTTGAAATTTAAACATTAGTTGCAAGTAATAGGACAATCATAACATTTATTCGATTCTTCATATTAATTCTAACATTCTAATATTACTAATAAATTATCTAAATTATGATTAATTTATTCTTAAATAATAACACTCATACTTCCATCTTCATTTATTAAATTAAATCCAATTTTGTTTTTATAATTTCCTATTCAGATCCTATTTTATATTTTAATTATCCATCATCATTAAATGATGGACTAAATAGAATATAAAATGCTATAGATATNACTTAATACAATAATTTTAAACATAGATTGAACAATATTCTAAATAATAATTATATTTTGGAGTTACAGCTTATTTAATGGCATTTTTTATTTATCAAAATAACAGAGAAATACTACTTTAATTTAAAAATTGATGGTTTTTGAAGTTAAAAATTTTCATATATTGGAATAAGTAATTTGGTTAAAAAAACAGTTTTTGACTAAATCTTGGTTTTGTAATTTATTCTCAGATATAAAGTTGTCCATAGAATTATTCGAGTTATTTGTGAACTCTTTTTAAAATTAAAAAATTTAGTAAAATCTTGACCACCTAAATAGCAATTAATAAATGTTAATATGAATGCAATTAATATCGTAATATAATTTAAGCTATTTATAATAAAAGTAAGTGTTGATCTTAATATTCATGACAATAACCTTAGATACATAATAAACAGGAATCTAAACAACTAAATTAGCAGAAATGACATCCTTCTCCATATATTAGATTTGCATCATCACAATCTTCTTCAATTGTAATTATTTCATCTCGAGAAATAGAGTAGCATAAATGATCAATTAAAATATAACCAGTTTCACAAAGTAAACATTCCAATGAAGTTATAGTATCACATTATAAACATGATGATCATCATTTTGCTTAACAATTTTAACATCCTTTATATGGTAAAATATATTGAGAATTACGTAATTCTCATCCAACTGTCATATAATCACCACATTATTCTTTATAGTATTATCAATATACCATCCTGGTGTTGCACATTCAAGACATTTCCCCTATTTACATTTTGTACATCCATTTTAACATAACTCAATATATTTCTTATACATATAGGATTAGATACATCTTCTTAGTATCCATCTAAACCAATACATTATCCATTTTTCAATATTCTATTATTTATAAATAAACATTCTAAACAATATTTGAAATTTAAACATTAGTTGCAAGTAATAGGACAATCATAACATTTATTCGATTCTTCATATTAATTCTAACATTCTAATATTACTAATAAATTATCTAAATTATGATTAATTTATTCTTAAATAATAACACTCATACTTCCATCTTCATTTATTAAATTAAATCCAATTTTGTTTTTATAATTTCCTATTCAGATCCTATTTTATATTTTAATTATCCATCATCATTAAATGATGGACTAAATAGAATATAAAATGCTATAGATATTAAATTCTATATTTTAATTTTACCATTTACCTGAAAAGTATAAATCAAACGAATTAAACATTAACTGAAACAATATTTTAAATTTGTGTATCCAATTTGGCAATTCTTAATTCCTTAATAACTCTCATTCAAAGTTATATACCTTGTTAAAGGATTTATACAACTAATAAAATTTGCTGGATGAGGATTGTAATAATCTCTGATGTAATCTGTTTATTGACAATGATTTGGATCTTAAGCAATATTTTAATAAATCTTATTCTCATATGAGTATTTATTGATCATAATCCATTACTAATTGAATGATAAGCTTAATTGTAGCAGAGCAAGTAAAATTTAAGCAATCTGTATTTATATAAACTCAATTAAAATTTTATGATTCCTCTATTTTCTATTAAATTTGAAATAATCAAATTACTTATCATATAAAAATAAAATAAAATTTGATAATATACTTCATATAAATTATAATAACAATTTCTTGTTTTAAATTTATACTTCAACAAGATTAGATACCCAAATTTAATTAAATTTTTTATTTTGAAGAAATCATTCATTAATTCTAAAATAAATTAACGTAATCAAAATTTGTAAATTACACAATATCATATTTATACATTCATTATATTTTTCAATTTTTAATTTTTATATTCTAAAATATAAATATTCATATTTTTGAAATTATGGATAATAGTTGCCAATCTTAAAGAAATATATTAAACTATATAATTAAATATCTGAATCATTAGATTACTGAAAAAAAAATATAATATATTATTAAATAAAAGTAAAAGACTAACATGGAAACATTTTTACATCTAATGAATTTAGACAGTTTATAATGTGAGTAATAAAGCTTAAATGATATCAAAAATTATTCAAATCACTTATCATTATATCCATTTAGATTAAGTAATAATATCAAAATAGAATTATTGTTGTAATATTCTATGAAAAATATAGAAGTAAAAGTTTATTTATATAAAAATTAAGGCTTGTAGAATGCTTTTGGAGTTACTTGATCTATCCATTCTTGATTTTTCATTATCTTTAGATCCAAATTCAAGTAAAAGTAATTATTATCTTGATTGCAATATCCAAAACATACATAATCATCACGCTTTACTTATTAATATTATATTATTAATATTTGATTTTGTTTGGTTGAGAATCATTTTATTTCCCATAATAGCTTTTAAAATTTTTTTTAAAATATTATTAATTCCATTTTTTTATTATCTAATATCATCTAAGTTTAAAAATATTAAGGTTATTAAGATTAAATAAAATAAAATACTCAAAATTTTTTACTTTATAACTATTGTTTTGGGTACTAACTAAAATCCTCAAGTTAATTTAATTATGTGGTTTCATCTAATTTTTCAAATATTGTATTCTATAATGTGAATGCTAATTTATTTTTATTACCATCCTCTATTTTTTGTATGATTGTGGATAGAGTTTGATTAATTTGATTATCATATATATCTGAATTTCCACTAAAAACAATTCGACTTTGATCATTTTTCAATAAGAATTTTAGTGAATTTCTTAAATGATCTTCATCTTATTGTTAATTATCACTTAAATCAAAATGGGTAACTGCAATAATGATTAAATCTATAAAGAGTTAAAAATATTTAATCACAGACAATAAGTTTCGTTTCATAATATCTGTTCTTTCAAATTTAACAGTCACAATTAGGGAGATTATTTATTTTTATTTTCTTTTTGTTATTTAACTATATTCATTTTGAAAATAGTTGATAAATGCTTCTCTTTTATCTATTGATTCTTCTAAGTCTATTGCAAGACAATCAACGAAGCAAAATTTATTTTGATTCATTTTTAATAGTTTCTGATGTAGTTTTGATTTCCCTGAACCTGGTTATCCTATAATAAGAACACAATTTTAAGTTTCTATTATTTAGGTTTCCTTTTTTTATTTTCCCCTTGAAAAACAACAATTGTCATTACCCATATAAACAATAAATGTTATTTTCCTTTGTTTCGCTCTTTTAATTTCTTTATATAATTCTATTAAAGGGTTTTGGAGCTTAAATAAAGAATATATATAAATTATTTTAATGATATTGATAATTAATATGTATTATTGAGAATCAAATCTTAGTTTATGTCACATTTATTATTATATTTACAATAGTTCAAATCATAAATCTATTTTAATTTTAATATGTTTGTGTTTTGCTATTTGAAATTATAATATTTCTTTAATTTAGAAATAGCTCACTCCATTTTTTTGTATTCCCTACTATTATCTTACTATAGATGGTTAGAATTAAGAGATCTTTGGATAAACCTTCTTAATAATATTTAATGTTTTAAAATTTACAAAATACTAAATGAAAATAAAATATACATATTTTAGTTTTTATTCTCATTATCTTCAGTAAATCATAAATATATATAGTTTGCTCTAAAGGAAGGAAAATAATATTTACTTAAGACAATAACTATTCTAAAAATAATTGAATTTATAAAATAATAATATGAAATTAATTCAACAATTTTTCATTTAAACATTTTTTCGTTAATAGAGAAGTATAAATAATTAACTTCCTTAACCAATTGTGTTTAATAAATATAATAATGAATAAACATATAGATTTAATAGATGAAGATTCAATGAAATAATTAGTGACAACATTCGAAATTGATATAGACTAAAAATTGTGCAATGATTAAAAATAATTAAATATTGGTAATACTATGATATACTTTCCTTATAAACCTTATGATGTATAAAAATAGTATATGGAAAGTGTTATCTAAATTTTAGATAAGGGATAGAATGGATTGTATTTTTATATTGATTATAAAAAATTAGATTAGAATCTCCGACAGGAACAGGCAAGACTTTATGTTTATTATGTTCATCTATGGGTTGGTTATAAAAGCATAGAAAAGAATAATAGAAATCTTATTTGAATAGAAATTTAAAAATTATTTATGCTTCAAGAACTCATGCACAATTAAAATAAGTTGCTTAAGAATTAAAGAAAACTGTATATAGACCAAAATTATCTATGATAGGTTCAAGAGATTAATATTGTTTATTGAACATTAATATAAAAGGAAATTAATTAATATAAACATGTAGAAATTTAGTTAAAAGAGAAAAATGTTAATTTTATAGCATAGATTATTGTAAAATAATTGCTTCTCAAAATAGTAAATTGATCACTACTTTAGAAGAATCTAAATAATTTGGATATACAAATAAAATATGTCCTTATTACTTTGAAAAAGAAAGATTAACAAATGTTGATTTAATATTACTACCTTATAACTATTTATTAGATGATGAATTTTCAAAGGTAGTTGATGTAAATAATTCAATTATTATTTTTGATGAAGCTCATAATGTTCCATCAACTGCTGAAAATGGATAATCATTTTTTATTAATGACAAAATAGTAGAAGAAGCAAAAAAAGAATTAGAAGGTTGGTTGAAGTAATTAAATACAGAGATTGTACTTTATTAAAGTTTTTAATCATCATAAAAAATAACAAACATAAATGAATATGAATAAATTGCTTAAACGATTGGAGTTTTTTCAAAATTTTTGGAAAATTTATAAACAACTTATTTTGATGCTAAATCATCTAAAGAATAATGCAAAGTGTTTGAAACTTAATAGATCTTTAATTTCCTTTTTGAGCATACTTCTATAAATAAAAAAGGCACAACTACATTATTTTCAAATGGGATCAATAAAAATAATTTATCAGAATATATATCATTTTGTAATGCAATAATTGATTTTATGACCTAAGTATCTCCACTTGAGGGTTTCAATTTTTAATCTTGGATTAAATTTTTAAATAAGCTTTATAATTTGATGCTTAATAATAATGAATTAAATAAAATTAATGAATAATAGAAATATTTTGATTTCTATAAGTTTGCAATTATCAAGAATACATAAAATTAAATATCTTTGAATATTTGGTGCTTAGATCCTTCTTTAGCATTTAAGAAGTTAATGTAAAATAAAATTCATTCAATAATTTTAACATCTGGTACATTATCTCCAATGAAATCATGGTAAAATGAATTAAAAATAGAATTTTAGATAAAATTAAATAATAAGCATGTAGTAGATATCATAAATAATGTAAGAGCATTTTAACATTTATAATATGAATTTTCTTATAATAAAAGAAAAGATGATAATTAAATCAAAGATTTAGGATAAAGCATATTAAATGTTTCATAAATTATTAAGGGTGGTATTATAGTAGTATTCTCTTCTTATAGTCTTATGTAGGTTATATAGAAAAGATGGTGGGAATAATAACTGATTTAACAATTAAGTAAAGTTAAAAAGTGTTTCTGGGAAGAATAAGGAAGTGCATCAATTCATAATACATTAGAAGTTTTTAAGAAAAATGTTTAGAGAGGAGCAATATTATTTGCAGTTCATAGAGGAAAGGTTGCAGAAGGAATTGACCTTCCTGATGATTTATGTAGAGCTGTATTTTTAATTGGAATTCCTTATCCATCTTGTAATGATTAAAAAATTAAGTTAAAACAAGATTATTTAAATAATTTACGTTAAGGTTTGTCTGGTAGAGATTGGTATAATTAATAAGCTATTAGAGCAACTAATTAAGCTATTGGTAGAGTTATAAGACATATTGATGATTATGGGTATTCATATTTAATTATTATTATTAGAGCTATATTTTTATTTGATAAAAGATTTGATGAGTCAAATATTAAGACTGCCATTTCATAATGGGTTTAACCAGCTATTAAACCATGGAATAATGATAATGCTATTATCTAAAACCTTAAATTATTCTTTTAAAGATAAAATCAAGTTAACAATCTATTCATTTAAAATCTATAAATCTCTTAACAATAAGAAAGAAGAAATTATTAATAAACTTTTTAATAAATTCAATAATAATCAATTCCAAAACAAATTACATAATCTATTGCGATTTAACCATCTCATATAGATTAAGTTAAAATTTAACAAAAACCTAAAATTAAATAAAAAAATAAACTTTATTAAAATATTAAGATTATTATACAAAATAAGGGCCTTTATTAGATTAATTTTAAGCTTAAGAATCTGAGGATTTATCTGATTAATAAATAAATTAATTCTCTGATTAAGAGTAAGTGAGCTATGAAGAAGAATCTTATGGGTCATTAGAGTATATAGAAGAATCAATGGAGTAATCAGAAGAATTATAGCAATCATCTCAGTATGAAGAAGAATCATAAGAATATTCAGAAGAATCATAGGAATAATTATAGTATTTACATGAATCATCTGATGATTATTATGACCAATAATCAAAGAAAAAAATTAAATATAATACCCCTTATCGAGCTACATCATATCAAGAAAGAAAAAATAGATTCAAATGAAAACAATAAAAAATTATACAATTATAAATAAATATATCATTGACGCTTAATATAAGAATATCTGAGATTTCTCTATTTTTAATATATAACCAATGAGGTATCTCTATAAAACATATTAAACTAATAAAAATTATTTTTAGAGGCCTTTAAAATTTAAATAACAGCATAATGTATTCTTAAACAAACCTAATGATTAAACATATAATTTAATCAAAATAGTTTTATATCTGATTTCAATAGCAATTTGTTTTCTTTAAATAGAATATTTTAAAATATAAAACTAAACCTTTAATAATATAGTACAACCTAATATTTTAATTAATTAGATTAAATCGAAATACTACTTTTCGAATGAAAAATAATAAGAATTATCCCATACATTAGAAGATGTTTTAAGTTAATTAAGAAAAGAAAGTGCAAATTTATTTGATTAGATATAATACTCAAATCAAATATTTAGAATTACTTCTTTAGAAATATCTTTTACTTTTAGATGAAGATATGTTCAAAAGAAATAAACAAATCAAAAAATGCAAGAATCAAGAAATTATTAGAAAAGATCTTTATCAATAAATTTATGATGAAAAATAATAATAGGAATAATAAATTACAAAATTTGCTAAGTAAAAGTATAGTTAATTGAACAAAATGAAATCTTAATTTAAAATTTCTAAAGTCGGAATACAATTATCAAAATTATTCAATTTAGTATACAATTCTAGTCAAAATATCTTTATAAATTAGTAAAGAAAAAATATTGAAATAAAAATAGGAAGCAGAATTAGATTAAGTTCATATTTAGATTACAATTTAAGAATATGATCCAATAACAGGAAAAAAGAAAGAAAGAAAGTGTTAATGGAGTATTTATTTCATTTTATGGTGTGTATGCTTCTTAAAGGAATAAACAGAGCATCTAAAAATATAGAAGAATTTTTTGGTCGAATGACACTGTAATTCCTTAATAGATTCCAATTTATGTTTTATTATCATCTTTGAAAGATCCAATGCATAATTTATTAAAATAAACTTTAGTATCTCAAAATTATAGAGAATTTAAAAAAGTGTATTTAATTGAAATAGAAAGTTAAGACGAGATGAAATTCAAATGCATTTAATCTAATTTATATTAAAAAATAGATTTGCATAAGATTTAAATCTTCAAATTTCTAGATAAGATGTAAAATTTTAATAAACATAAGAGAAGAAAATTTAACAACAATTGGATATAGACATGATATTATGGTAAGAGTATTGAAACCTTAAAAGAAATTGAAATATTAGTATTCACATAAGTACAAAGCTTAGAATACATGAGGTAATAATTTGAAATCAGCATTAAAAGAGCTATCAAAAGATTTCACGAATTTTTTAAATAATTAAGGGGATAAACTAAATCGATCAATGAATTTAAGTTAATATAAAGTCCTTCAGAAATAACACAATTAATTAAAAATATACATAGGATTTTTTATTCAATTCTCAAAAAGTAGATTAAATTATAATTTAGGTATAAGCAATAGAATTTTTTAATCATATAAGAACAGATCAAATGATCTCATTGAAAAAAGAGCTTCATAAATTATGGTGTAAATAAAAATTTATAATAGTTATTAAAAATGTGAATATATTTATGATAATATTGTTTGTTTATGTACCATCTAAAATGTCTTTAATTTTAAATGATTAAAAAGGAATATCTGCTTCATATTCTGAAAAATAAAATATTCTGGCACGCTTAAATACAAATTCATTTAATAATAAAACTATATCACAAAATGGACAATATATACATAAAATAATAAATCTGTAAATTTTATATTGAAAAGAGTATTACTTCTAAAATTAATAATTAAAATGTTCATTAACAATAAACTGTGCTTAAGTTTCACATAATTATAAATTATTAGCTATAAGGGACTTAAAAATCTTAATTTAGTCAATTAGAGGGTTTTAGGATTATTAAGAAGTTATGAAATAACCACTTAAAACCTATTCATTAACGTTTTCTAATGATGATTAAGTATTATCAACAGAAGTAGATAAAGTAACTGGATGTTCTTTTACCATCCTCGCAATTATAAAATATTTTATTACTTTAATCTTCTCTAATTAATTCTATACTTTATCTAATAGTATTTATAACAACTTTTATTAATAGACTTTTCTCTTACAGTTTTCCTTTAAATAGAATTGAAATCTCATTAATAAAAATTTTAATAAAATCTATTTATGTATTTCTAACAAATTTAAATAATTATATTTATTTTTTAAATTAACAGAGACTTACTTAATATTTAGATGAGACTGACATCTTAGTAATTCACTATAATCAATTAAATAAGATCACTTCTCCTAAAAGTAAAATAAGGTCAATTAAAAATATAATAAATAGAATCATTAAAGGATGCTTCTATGAGGAAAGTCTGATTACAGAAGCAATTTTCATTAGCAAATTGAAAACCATTATTTAGTAGATACTTAATCTAATTAAGGTGGAGATAATGACAATCCTTATTATTGTAGAATTTATCCGAATATATTGTTCGACAGCAAACCTTTATTGTACCTGATATATCTTTGTCTTGCAAAAAACTCATTTCTTTTTTGTTTAACTTTTTAATTTTCAAGGAAATAACATCATAAATTTTTCTACAATAGTTTCGTTACTTCATCTTGAAAAGCACATAAGTAATTGAATTGTTTTTTTTGGATTATTTTAGCTAATAATTAAGTTTTATGCTAAAACAGATTTGCAGATCTCAACAGGTTTCCATATAGAATGTTCAATATCCATTTTTTTATATCTAGTTACTAAATTTATTATTAAATAAATATTTATTAAATGAATTAAGAGAGATTATTTATCTGCTAATAAATTTCTCATGAGAATCAAAATATTTTAGGATTTTGCTTAAATTTAGGTTGCAAAGAATCAAAATCTTAGTTTTGTCTAGGATGTTCATAAGATCCAATTATACACTCTAATTGTACGAAAGATCTTAAAGGGTTTGAATCGATTGATAGTTTATTTACTAATTGCTAACAAAATCTTCATTAATTAAATACCTAATTGGATTAATCATTTAGCAAAGCCAAAACTAAATATTTAGAAGAGAAAAAAAAAATAGAAAAACTGAATGCATAATTAGAAAAGCTATTAGAATGTTTGAGATAATAGGATTATGAATATTTAAGATTAAACTTATATTTAATTAAATAATGGTATCAATACTTAAATAATTAAGAGGAGATTATTAATGAAAATGAAATTGGTATTTCATATATTATAACATTTATAGGAAGTAAATTATGTATTGTAAAAAGCATGATTGAAGCTTTAAAATTAGACTAATAGTAACTATCTTCATAATCCATTATTATATAATAAATTCAAGAGGATAATCTTTAGTAAGGTATTAAAATCATAATCAATTAGGAATACAATTACTAAATCTGTAGAAATGGTAATAGGCCAATGATGCATTCTCAGAAGTGATAAAATAATCATCTTTTGCTACTTTCTTTTAAAGTACCTTAATATTACAAAATTATATTTTTAGATATTTCGTTACAAGAAATGAATCAACCAGGCTAAGGATTCATATTAAGAGAATAGGCTAAAAAAATGAATTCTAACTTATTTAGAGATTTATTGAATTATTCAGATTAAGAGTTAAAGAAGAATCCAAGGAATACTTTTATGATAATTGCAAAAAGTAATTGATATTGAATAAATTCTTAAGGTTATGCATTAAATGATGAAAAAAAATACTAACAAGCCATTGAATAATGCTAAAAGGTATTAAATGAAAACCCATAAAATCTTCATGCATTATATAGAAAAAGTAATCATTTTTTATAGAAATTAGGTATCTCTTTAGATTTATTGAATTAAATAGCATAAGCATAAGAACACATTGAAAAAGCACTCAATTACAAAAAAGATTATTGTCTTGGTTAATTTTAGAAAGGTAATTTAAATTATATAATTATAAGGATATTTGTTATAAGGGAAGGGCAAATATGGTGATGCAATTGATTTCTTTAAAAAGGCCATTCAATTAGATCCAAATTTTGCATAGGCTTATAATAATATAGGTTTATCCTCATTTTGATATTATTAGGTTATTCATTAAATGTTCTTAAAAAATATAAAGATGCAATTATTTAGTTTGATAAGACTATTGAAATAAATCCCAATTTTGCACCAGCCTTTAATAATAAAGGTTTTTCTTAAATTTCATTTAAATAGGTTATTCATTAAATTAACTTAAAGAATACGACAAAGCTATCATTTGCTTTGAAAAAGCTATTCAATTAGATCCTAATTTTGCATCAGCCTATAATAATAAAGGTTTAATTTTAATTTCAATTATATAGGTATTTCTTTAGAATATCTTAAAAAATATGACGAAGCTTTGTAAAATTACAGCAAATCAACAGATATAGACCCAGCATATACTTAAGCTTATAAGAATTAAGGTAATTTCAAATTTTATTAAAAGGTTTTTTATTAAGAGAGAGTAACAAATATCAAGATGCTATAGAAACCTATTAGAAAGCACTAAATAATTGTAAAGGAAATGAAGATGAATTTAATAGACTAATTGCAGAAACCATAAATAGTAATTGAATATTTCTATAAACTATCCAAAAATAAATATCAAAATCAACATTTATTTGACTTTTATAAATTATTTAATCAGATGTCTTTTCCAAATTCAGTAAAACTAAAGATCTTTATTCAATGATTATTTTTAACTTTCCTTATTTCTCTTATGAATAAAAATTTGTATTCTTTTAAAGAAACATGTCTAGTATGCTCATTTCTAGGCTAACCGTATAATATTTTTGAACATATCAAAATACAACCCATAAATTAAATCTATTCTACAAATACGAGTGTTTAATATCCTTTAATATAGTCAAATCTTTAAAAAAATATTGAAATAATTTTAAAACTAATCTATTTATTTTATATATTTTATATATAACACCTTATATGCTTAAATTAAATTAAACTACTTGAAAGTATATGCGTTCATAAGTTGAAAATAAAATCAAGATCAATTAATTGATTGTTGAAATATATATGATATCTTAAATTAATATTTCTAAATTAGATTTAATTAAACATTAAATCAATCAGACATATCTTTAGCCTAATAACTTAGACAAATTCAGATTACAGTCTTAAGTCTTGCAATAGGAAATCATTTTATTTTGTAAAATTTTTCAAGTCAGAATCAATTAAATTATAGTACCCAATTATTTTCCCATTTTTTTATAGATTACATAGCTTTATATCTAATCTCTTGACATCATTGATTCAAAACTTGTCTAATTAACAGTAAAATCTTTCCTAATGGAAATAGAAATTTATTAATATTATGTAGACTTCTAAATTATTTAGGATTGTGCTTATGTATTACATAAAACCAATAGTATTCATGACATCCATATCTCTGAATCCAAAAATTTCTTCTTTTCTTTCTTTTTATATATTCTATATATAATTTTGATCAAATCTTTCCATAAGACTCTATCTAGCACCAAATAATCTTTATTGTCTTTCTCCATAATTTTTCATATTTACCTATTATTGATTTTTTTGAAGCCATAATATTGGTGATATATAATCAAAGTAGGGTGTAATAAAACTCTCCATAATTTAACTATGTGTCTCATAGGTAATATATCTTATTCTTCATGTCAATTTTGTGATGATTACATATATTTTTTACAATGTTTAATTGCAGATTCTCTTTTGTTTAACCAAATTCCAAGATACTTATAAGATTCTTTTTTGTAACATCCTATCATTTCCAATTCATTTGTTTTTATCTACTGTATTATAATCATTGGATAGATCTATAAACATTACATATTTATCTTCACCTATTATTTTTTGAAATTCTATTACTTAAAATAGATTTATTTGAACTCTTCATCCTATACAAATTTTACTTGATCTATTCCTATTTTATAAAGCATTTTTCTTTATAGGTTTTTCGTATAGAACATTTCTATTAATTTAATTACATGTGATTGTACACATATTTGTCTTATTTAATCATTTTTCAGTATTTGTGGGCTACCGTATTTATTGGTATAAGTCTCATTTCTAGTGTGTATTTTGTTTATTTTAATCTTTCTATGTCTAATAAGTTTATATACTTCATAGCTTAATCCAATAAGATTTATATCTATCTCCTAGTAATCATCCTTTCTCCATTTTCCTTCACTATCCTTTTTATTTCTTTGACCTAATCTCTGTCTTCTTCTTTATAAGGTTTTTTATTGTTTATGTCCTTCATTTATTACAACTACATTGGCTATTTGTCCTGCTTTTTATCTTCTTATTTTTGCAATATGTTTTATTTTTTATATTATTCTTTTGCATTTGTGTATCTTATATGTTCTATTTATATTTGATAATCTAAATCCCATTCTTGGTATTTGGGTATTCTAAAATTCACCATTTTTATTTTCAATATCGTCTAGTTTTACAACCACAGAATCAATATAAAATTGACAAAGTATAATATTACAAACTTTTTAAATTTTTTTGTTGAAATGACTATTTCGGTTTTAACTAAATAAAATAAATATTTTAATAATTTTAAAAGTTTTTCGATCTTTCCTAATATCGAAAGACATATTTTCATTCTACTCAATAATAATCCATACTCCTCCTCATAATCTTATGAAATAAAATAAATTCCTTTGGCAATGTGATAAATTTACTTTATATTCTAATTTAGCTTGTTATTCATAAATTTGATAAAACTATTGTATTCTGTTCTGGACTGTCAAATATTCTTTGATAGAATTTATATAGATAAAATTATATCGATTTTGTTGTCCTAATATATAGAATATGTCCACTTTTTCCTGGCATTTTTATCTATCGAATCCCTTTAATATCTTTTCTATTTAGGTATAAATTTGATCTTTGATTAACCCATTAATCATTATGATCTCATGTTAATGTGTTTATTTTTATTCTCTATGATGACGACATAATGTCATCAGCAATTTTTCCAGTCATTTCAAATCTTTTGAAGCCCTTTATTTAATTTACTAATCAATAAAAATATTCCAATAACTCACTTAAATAATCATTGAAATATTTTATCTTATCATTAATCTTGTCCGTATTAGTTTTTTTTTAAGGAATTATGTTTTACATATAATAATTTTGTAAATTATTTCTGGCTTCTTTGTTTTAATAATGCTTTTTTGATTTCATTTTCAATATTTAACTATCAACATTTCTGGTTGATTTCATTTTATGTAAGTATTATACTAGAATTTTTATTCTATGTTATGATGAAATGTAAAAATGAATTAATAATGGAAATTATTATTTTTCAAATCTTTAAATTGCAAACTTTCTCATTAGTGATTTATTTCGAATAATCTCTTTCAAATTATATCAAAGGTTTCAATAAATATTTGATGCAAGACTACAATTTAATTTTTTCGAAAAAATTTGATGTTAAATATATATAATAATAATTCTAGATATATTCGAAAAAATATGTGTGGCTTAATAAATTATTAAATAATATAATATTTTAGATATCAATGATATACAATATATCATAATAGCAAGTTATTGGTATAAAAGTTTAAATCATCAAAAAAATTTGGCTGAAAAAAAAACAACAATTTTTTAGAAAAGATGAATTAATTTTTTAATTTAGAAAAAATTTTCTTTTTTACTTGCATGATTAAGTATTGTACTAAATTATTTTCATTTCTTCTCTCACTGAAAGAAATACTTTCAATATTAAATAAAAATTTACTCTTTGTATAGAAACTATTAAAATTTCATCCTTTAGAATTATCAAAATTAAATTAAATTGAAATAATCCTTTAAAACTTTCAATTTATTGCTATCTTATAAAATACTTTGAGATTACATGAGAAACTAATTTGATTTTGAATTGTCTAACTTTACTTTTTTAAAGTTATTTATTTTATGTTATTTGCCTTTTTTGATTAATAAAATTTTGAAAATTATTAATAGTTTAAATCATTTAAAGAAATTATGGTTGATAAAAAAATATAAATATCAATGAATTTTCTTTAAAATATTATCAATTTAAAAGGCTCCTTAATAAAGCTCAATATTTTATCCTGGTTTAATATGATAACAATTCAAAATTGTCAGCTGAAAGAAGCTTTATATCCTACTAAAGCTATCCTTAGTCTTAGAGTATATAAAATACTTATTCTATAATTAATAAAATAGAAATATAAATTAATAAAAAGAAATAAAAAAAATAATTTAATAGATTTTTGAACCTAACCAATCTTATTATAATATTCTGATAAGTAAAATTAATTTAATTATCCTTTATTTAATTTTGAAAATGAGCTTTTTAATCCTCAGAAAATAAACTTAATAAATTTTTGCAACAATCTCACTATTACTAATTAAATTAAATTTGATATTATGCCAATAAAATATAAGATCATAACAGTAACATCTAAGTTTTATGCGTTTTTTTAAATAATTTTACAATTAGTTTCAGGAATATACTTATTTTTTTTAAGCAAACTCAAACAAAATTATATAGTTAATTTATCAAAAATCACTAATTATTATGTATCAATTATGAGTAAAACTATATAAAAAGTTCTAATTATGTTAATTATCTAATTAAAATAACAAAAGAGCTTATTGAATAGAAAATTTTATTTAAAGGAATTTTTCAATATATGACTGACGAAAAATACAAAATTTTAATGAGCAGAGAAAATCAGATAATTATTTTTTTATATTAAATTATAAATATAAATTTTAACAGTATGACTTGAAATTATATGATTATATTCATAACAAAATTACATGCATCTAATCCTAACTCAACCATTAAATACTATTGAGAATATAAAATTATAGTATATTCAATTTTGATAATGTTTAATGCTCATAATCAATATAGGGCGTTAATTAAGATATATTATAAAAAAATTATAGGAATTTTATAAAATTTTATTCATTTAATGTAAAAATAATTCACAGGTAATCTATGACCATTTAAATAACTTAAATAAAATGCTAAGAATTTTTTGAAATTAATTTTATATAACTGATCACAGAAATCACATAAAAAATTAGGGGAATATATTGATGGTGGATTTGTTAAAAGAATAGATAAATTATTAAATTAAAATAAGTGAATTAAGAGTTTTTGAAAACTAATAATGGCAGATTGACAAATAAAAAATATCTAATTGTAATTATATTAAATGAATAATATGATTTTAATTAGGAATTAAAAAAGTTACTTTATAAATTCATAATCTTCTCATTAAGTTAATAATTAAATTATCATTCATCTTCTTGGATGCATAAACTAACATTGAAATTTCGAGATCCTTCTATTGAATAGAAATACTAACAAGAACATTAATCTCCTAAAAGAAGAATTCATATTAAAATATTGTTGTTAGTTTTGATTGTGCTTTTGATCATTAGATTAACTGTAGCATTAATAAATAAAAATTATGAAGTAATTTACCCTTTACTTGGAACGATGCCATTCATAGCTTTTACAAAATTCTTTAATTTTAATAAAGAATAACACTAGCGAGCATTAATCACTTACATTAATATTGGCTATTCAATATATCTGATTTTCTTTGAAACTCCTTTAGATACTCCAGTTATGTATTTTAAAGGAGCCTATTAAATGACTATTAATATTATCAATATACTACGAATTGAATTTGTGGAATCGATGATAACAATTATTTTATTGCTCTCATTTAGATTATGTCACCTTATTTTAAATAATTCAATAGTAAATATTACTTCTATTATAATGGGTATTGGAGTTAATTTATTTTTAATTATTATTGTCTATTTATATCATAAAGCTATAAGATCATAATTTCTCTTAACTAAAATTGATTAAAGGTGGGAGAATATACTAAAATAAATTCTTCATAATTAAAAATTTATCTTAATCAATTATCAAATTGAAAAGTTGTAATTTTAAAGTGTTACTTCTACTTTTTCATAATCTATTCAATCATAAGAAGATGTCATGAGATTTTTAAGGGAAAGCAAAGTAGATGATAATAGCTCATTAGAACAATATTTATTTCATAAGTTATAAGATTTGTCTTAAAACTATTTGAAAATTGTGAATCATTCAATAAATATAAAGTTTGATAAATAATTAATATCTGTTGATTTTTCTATCTTTTTTGGAAATTAACCAACTATCCTAATTTAGACCTGTTAATAACAAATTTATTTTCAAAATTAAGAAGTTTAGAATGTTTGTCAATCGTATTTAAAATTATTAACTGTTTTTATTAAAATAATTAAGAAAAAAATACCTTTAGATTATAATTAATTCCATAATTTAGCTAATAAAGTGTAAATTTAAGAAATAATAACATCAATTTGGAGTTAACAAATGATATCAAAGGTTATCAGTCTTGAAAAATCTTTGTTAAAAATGTAAAAATTCTGTAATCCAAATACTATAATTAAACTTGTTGGTTCAGATTAGTTCATAAATACTATTCCGAAAATATTTTATTTATTATTAGCTTGCATAATGGATAGTTCAACTAGTTAATTAATCATAATTAAAGGTTAGACTATGGAAAATTAATTGAAGCTAATTAAAATACAAGGACAATTCAAAATTAAAAAATTAAATAATTATACTAGAAAAATTAAGAATTACTTACTTCTTATATGCAAAGAAATCAAAGCATAATAATTTTGTATAATATCTCATTATTTTCTTTTATAGCTATTAATCTTGAATTAAATGAAGAAATTTATTAACCATTTACTAATCTTGTAATGCCTTAATACATTTTCAATTATTCAAAGAAGAGGCTCACTGAATGAATCAAAATAATCAATATTAACAAAATTTATTTTTATCTTTTATAATTATTATTGTTTGCGTTATTATATTATTTATATATTCTACTATTTAACTTTAAGAAACCTCTTCAAAACTAGTACATTGTTTATAATTACAAAATTTCCTTTAATACTTCTCTTTTTAACTCTCTGTGCTCTCTTCTAATTACCACAAAAAATCAGAGTAAAACTATTTTCTATAAATGTGAATGACATAATTATTCTATAGTTGAATTATAACTTATCCTACCTACTTATATACATAACATATATCTAATATCTCTTAACAAATATTGCCCTAAGTATATAGTCAGCTTATATTTTAAAATATTATGAATTGAATAATTCATTAAAGTTGGGAATTTTTTTATTTTCTTATTCTAAATCCTAAGCTAATTAATATTTTTTTTGCATACTAGCATTTTATTTGATTTTAGGTTAAGATGATTCACTTATAATTACAATGAGGGTTATTGAGATGAATTTCAACTTTATCAATTAACTCTACCCCATGATTTGATATTATATAGTAATTCAATAATCCCTATCTTTATGATATTATTATATTTAATTTCTAATTAATGCCTGATCTATCAAAATCCTTCTATTAAGCATTTTAAATATTTCTTCCAATTTTTGATTATTTTATCGTCTTAGATCAATAATTAACTTTGATATATTGATTCCTTGTATGATTACTATTATAGAATAAAGAAGGATTGTTTAATAATATAAATATTTTATTAGTTTCCATTTTATCTTCTTTGTTTAAATAAATTAATTTATGGTCACAACTATTACACAATTAAAAAATAATTGATATTTTTTAAACCAAATTGACTATTTGAATTTTATTAGTCAAAATCATAAAACAGTTGCTAAATTCAATCACTTTATATTTTTTTTTCATATCCAAGAAAATAGAAACCCCAATTTATCATACTTCAAACATTTGATTTTCCTAATTTATCTATCTTCTTATTTCTACTTACCAATTCAAGAAAGCCCCTCTTACCACTAATTTCATGCTTTTATTAAGAACAAACTAGATAAAAACAAGTTATGAATTCAACAAATGAATTACTTTTAATAGCATAATGAAGAAATCTTAAAAATTATTAATCATCAAATACACATCAACAGGATTTATCAATGCTAAATGTTTTAACCTATTTTTATGGTAAATTCTTAAATAATTTACGAAAATTCTATGATTTTTCTAATTCCCCTTAATTAGAAGGTTTTAAGTTAATTGGCTATTACGAATAAATTTGATCAAAAAATAAAAAAGTATATAAGATTAAGATTAATCGAATTCTTTTTATCGTTGAAACAGTCAAGAATATCTTCAATATTTTATGTATTTGTCCTTGCACAAAAATTTTATAATTTATATTATATGATTTTAAATTATTTTTTTTTAAGAACATGATCTGAAATGATGGTTTTTCACAAGTACTGAAAAACTTGAAGGGAAAGTTAGTTCAAATATTCTATAATTTAAATAATTTGAATGAATTGCTCTATTTTTTCTCAAACTAACACAATGCTTAATTTCAAAATATCATATAATGTATGCTATTTAATAAAACACTATAATAAAATTATTATCTGTAAAATTATAACTCATTATTAAGAATTTATGTAAAAATAAAACTTATTTTTATAATTGGATTTGATATTCATAAAAAAATATACTAAAAATGATCTTTTTGGATGAATCTTAAAGATTTATTTTTATTCCTTTTCTTAAACTAAAGTTGTATATTTTTATTTTTCTATTTAAAGTAAAGTCTTAAGATAGGATTGCTAAATAAAATGCTTAATAATTAGTTTAAAAAAAGTTATTAAAAAATCAATTAGAAAACAATAATATAGAATTAATAACATTTTATTAATTTAGATCAAATAAAAAATTTTTGCTAGAGACTGTTATTTTGGATGCAATTTATTTTTATTTGGTTTTGTATAATGCTTGGTTGTTCATATGCTTTGATTTAGATATAAATATAATTCCTTAATTTTTATTTTTTAATTGAAATTTAACTATTTAGAATGTAAATTGTTATAATAAAATAAATTAGACTTATTAATAAATCATTTAATTTTTATAGTTTAAGCCTTTGGCCATTGAATAATTTGTTTTTCAAGAATGTAAAAGTTTTTTATAAAGTATATTGATTAAGGGTTGTTAAACACTCGTTTTAAATAAATCAATTAATTTTTAAATTAGATTCAAAGTGTTTTCGAATTTAATAATTGTTTCTAAAAAGCTTTCTATTATTCTCTTTTTGATGATTATTTTTTTAAAATATTGATAACTCATTAAGATTTTTATTTACATAAATAAATATGTCAAAATTATCTTACAATAATTAAAATTTTGCTTAGAAGCTGAAAAAAGAAATGCTTTATCACTTTGATATATTTGGCTAATCTCCAAATTTAACAATACTGAATCGGAACAAATATACTTCAGGACTTGGGTTTATCACCTCATTTATGATTGGAGTCTTTGGGTTTTATTTTTTTGTCACAGAAGTAGTCTCTATGATTTCTAAATCAAAACCTGCAGTTTATTAAACAGAATTATCTATATCTGAAACAGAAGTATGAAAGAAATTTAAATAGCCATTGATTCTTAAAAACGATAACTTTACATTAGCAATATCAATTGTAAATCGATTTTCAGAGCCATTGATAGGGATTGATCGGTACTTCTAACTTAATATAAGTTAATGTGGAAGATATAGGATAAAGGATGAAAATTCAGATAAAATTTTTGTGAATTAAAAGTAAATATTTTAGATATTAGCAATTCTCCAAGTTGTACTTAAATACCAATCGAACCATGTAATATGTCTCATTTCACTACTGATATATAAAAGGAATATTTTTCCATTATTAGAATGGGAGGAATTTAATGTATTAATAGAAAATATCTGAATGAAAATTCTTTAGTATAAAACTAATAATAGCTTAGTCTTTGCAAGGTTAAATAACATCTTGGTAATTCAGATACATTTTCATATAATTTACAGCCTGTTAAAATACAACTAAATATAAAGATTGTGCATCATAAGAAGAAATTGAAACTGTTTTATAATCAGGTTATTACAATGTTTATAAAAGTGATTATCTTGCTACACTTGATCATCCAGATTAACCTTATCAAGAAATCATTACAAATGAATATACAAGTTTCACTTTAAGCACTTCTAAGACAATATCTTAACTTTATAAGATATTATAAACAACTACAGATTAAGGATTAATTTGGGAACAAATTCAACATCAATCAAATATTTAATAAAGTGAGTGGAGAGAGATATCTGACTTTTATAATAAACAATATTTAATTGTTCATTTTATAAAATTGGATTATAAATTAACAAATAATATTAGAACATATGTTAAGTTATAAACTATACTAGGAAAACTAGGAGGAATTTTTTAAATTTTCATTATGATTGTAGCAATAATTTTAAGGCCTATAATTGAAAATTTCATGAAATTAGAAATGGTTAATTCTCTTTTCAATTTCTCTGATTCATTTTAAACTTAAAAACATTCTAATGTAATCATCTAATAGGAGAAAGAAATGAAAATTTACACAAATTAAACTCAAAACTAAAACTAAAACCATGATCTAAATAAAAATCAATTAAATAATAAATTAAATTCATCTAATATTTAAACTTGGTTGATAATCTTTGGATGTGATAAATCCAAACAAAAATAATTTATAATTGCTAAAAATAAAGTTAATAAAAATTTAGAAATAGTTAATATTTTGAGAAAGTTACAAGAAATTAAAATCTTAAAGAAAATATTGCTCACAAACGATTAAATGATTTTCTTAAAAAATTATAGAAGAAAAATTGATGAGAATGGCTTCTGCTACTAAAACTAAAACCAATATTAATTATAACAGAATATAATATCTTGCTCTGGTAATTAAGATTAATTCAATTAAAAAAATTCATTAGAAAATTTTAATTTAGAATAGAGAAGTTAATTAGTTTTAGATTAGATTGATAATAAGGCATCTAAAAATCTATTCCAAAACGATATTGTTAATTCTTGTTATAAATTCTAAGAGATTCATTCCCTAAATTATGATGAAATTTAAGAACCTGTGCCGTAAACACCAAGAAAATGATAAAGAATCTTTGAACATCTATATATTATATAAATTTTAATATCTATTATTTAATAACAAATAAATATTTTCTAGTTAAAAAAAATATTGGAAAAAATGAACAATTACTTAATAGAATGAATGATGAGATCAAACTTGTTATGGATTTTAAATCACAATCAAATATAAGTTAAAAGTTAATTTGTATAACTCCAATCTCAACTTTATTAAACTTTTTGCATTTCCTGTTTACTCAAGTAAATACAATTAAAATAAGTCACTTTCTAAAATACTTGTGTAATTTTTTTCTTGGATGATAACATTATTAATTAAAAATTATGTAAAATATTAATAATAATTTATAAATATAATTTAGCTACTTATAATGATAACAACTAGATTTCAATCTCTTCTCCAAGATTTAGATATATTGGGTATTATAAACTAGATATTTTCTTTTTCAATCTTAATCTCTTTTTAGTTTAAGTTATTAGATAAATTCTTGGTTTAGTAAATCTACTACAAATCCATCCTATTTTTTTTTTCTACTTTCTAAATAGATAAGCTAAGAATGGATTCCTAATGATTCAATAAGGGAATTAATTTTAATAAAATCCTTTACCTTATCAATTTGATCACTCAATTATACAAAATAATATTTTAAAAAGCATTTATATAATGAATAAGCTATTTAAAATTCCAATAATTATATTGATTGGCCAAAAGATATCATATAAATTTGATTATTAGAACTACGTATATATTATTATTGAAACCAAATGATTAAAGTCTAAGTAATTAAGATCTTCAGGGATGCTTTAATAGGTATATGATCCTCATAATAGGCTAAAAGATCGATGAATAATTCTTTTTGAAGGTTTTGATGGTTTCCCAGTATAAGATTTTATAGTTTCAGAAAACCATTGAATGATTAAAAATAATTGACCAAACAATTGCAACAAAAAAAGTTTTATAAAAAGCATTTTTCTTTGAGATGGAGATTCCTTTGTTCATCTTTGTCTTTGTTTCTTTAAAACTGTCTACTATTCTATAGGATATTAAAGCCAATAAATAAATTGGGTTGTGAGTAAATAAAAAACATAAAAATAACAGCATAATAAATATATGTAAACTTGAATTTAATAAAGTTAAGCATCAATGCTATTCCTATATCATCCATCTGAATTAAAATCGCCAATTCTATTATTGCTGATAGTAAATCACTAATTAAAAAGGATACTTCTTCGGATTGTATTAATCAAAGTCTTCCTGTTTATACGCATTTACTACTTAACTTTTATTTTATCAAATAGAATGTATTCGATTTATGATTTAAAATATACCCTTTATTCGTAAAATGTGATATTCTGAAATACTATATAAAATAGACTAAAAATTTAATCCTTATACCTCAAAACTATGATTTTTATTCAAGTTATCAATCTCAAACAAACTAAAGCTATAATTTACATTTTAATAAACTTCATTTTAATTACAAAGTTATTAATATTCCCATTTAAGAGATGTGAGATAAATATTTCGAAAATAAACTATATTAATATTATTTAGAATTGGATTTTCTTATTGGATACCCTTGGACATGTTAAATTATTGTGATTAATTAATTGAATTTAAGCAAGCAAAATTTTAATAATTAGTATGTTATAGAACATATTTGCATTGATATTTATAAACTAATTATATCCAGTCAACTCTAATTAAAGTAGATTTCAGAACATCTGGATTGATTTTTAGATTACTTAGCAACGAAAAGTTTGAATATTTGCCTATAATATTTATAATTTATTATATTATCTAAACTTAAACTAATAAAATAAGATTGTTGAATTAAAAATCTAATTGAAATATTCAGAATTATTTATATATTAAATAGAATAAAAAAATTTCTCTAATAGAATTTATGTATTTAAGCTAGATCATTGTTGCTTCACCACTAATATTATTTTTTTTTCCTAATATGTCAGTTTCAAGTTTACCAAAACGAGGAATTAACAAGCTAATAACTATACCTTTAAAAATGTGTTGCCCATCCCAATGTGCATGCAAATCTAATTAAATAAGAACTTGGTATCATATAAAATGTGGAGCACCTCGGCTCCTGACCGAGTAGGGTGATGTCATCTGTAACTGTTAAGTTGAATTCATTCAGGATGTTATCTTTTAATGTGATAAGGCAAAATAATCTAATACTTGGTATCAGCATAAATCTATGTCAACAATTTTTATTGCAATTACATAATCCCTGTAGGCTGCAGAATTGGTTTTGGGAAATGATGATTTGTAGAAATTTTCATAAAATTTAATGACTTTTATTGTAAAAAGATGGAAGAGTTGATTCATTTGATGTTTTATTGTTATTGAATTAATTATAATTTAATCATTGTTTTTAAAAATATTTTATTAATAAAAGATGTTATCAGAATCATTTTAAAACTAGCATAATATTAAACTATTATTTTACAAATCATGAAAGAAAAAGAACTATTGGATCATATTTATTCTTTAAATACCTCTTAATCTATCTGAGTATCTTAATTTAATAAGATAATAAAGAATTTAAATAAAATATTTAGAATTAATTATACTTTTTAATAAAATGAATGTTGTTAAAATAAAGTTTAAATTTAGATTACGAAAAACTGTTCAATATATCAAGATCAATAATATTAATAATAAATATCAATAGATTCAATTATTAATAGAATAATTCTAGAATAAATTTTCCACAAAATTGCATAAATCTTAAAATGAATACAATTTGTAAAGATTTGCTATCTTTATGAATAAAATTTATCATTTAAGAGTGCTAATGTTAATTTTAACACACTATTTCTCATGATAATGAAATACATGAATTTTTTAATTATTCCTTTAATTACAATTCTTACTCTTTCTACTTAAAGAGAATAAGTTTGGCATGGATGACTTTACTATAAAAAAGTAACCAAATTTAAATAGTATTTAACTTGAGCTGGTTTACATGCAGATTCAAAATACTCAACCAATTTACTTTTTCTTCTCATATTCTTTTGGATTTATTCTCAAAAAAGAAATCACTCTCGATACTTAAAAATTTATTATATTATAATCTCAAAATTAAAACCTTGCAGATTCATTATAAACCATTCTCTTGTAATTGAAATCATAATCATAAATTAGTAATCCTTTTTTATATTAATTTAATAAAAAAAATATTAAATTATTATATTATTAAAATTTTAATTATTTAACTACAAATATCCATCTTTAACCAATAATTGAATATTATTTTCACAAGTCAAAGTTACAAATCTCTAATCTCTAAATCATAATGATAATTTCATCATTCAAAATAACAATCTATTTGGTTGTATCTTTGAATATTCATCTTCATTTGAGCAGTTTCCTATTGTGCATTTCAAAAAAAAATGCTAAATTATTAATAAAATCAACAGAATTTAACTAGCTACAACAATCACCAATTTCAAACAAAGTAATCTATCTGATATTTATCTATATGAAACATCTTTAAAATTTTTAATTTGTATCATAAACAGAAGATTGAAGGTTTATAACTTATTTTTTTCTTCTTAGATGTCTTAAGTTTTGAAATTTAATTTAGAATATTTAGAAAACAGTTTTTGTCTGAAATTAAAATTAAAAAGTTAACTACAATTATTTTCAACTCCATTTATGTCTTTACCTAATGTTTTAAGATTTATTTAAGAATAAGTTTAGAATAAGATTAAATATTTTTATACGATATACATTAAATTTAAATTATATTAATGTATTTGTTTTTATTCAAAAATCCTAATTATTTATTTTGTCAGGCACTGTGTTTGATTCCACAATATTAAATTTGGTTTTTGAATGGTATAGAATGATCATCAATAATAATAAAATTGTCATGAAAGTATAAAATATAGAGGGTTAAACCTATAAAAATAAAATCTCTCTAAATTAGCATAAGAGACACTTAGATTAAACAATATTTAGGATATTAATTTCACATTTCAGTTGCCTTGAGGCTTATAACTTTTTATAACAAACTTGTTTGAATTATTTTAGGTGAAAGTATAATATTTAATAGAAAAATTTTAAGTTTTTCCAACAATTTAATTGAAGCTTAATTATTTTTAGATACTTAGAGAGGCACACCAGGCAATAAATATTAGATGAATATATAATAATTACTATTTAAAAATATAAAATCTTAATTAATTGTATAATTTATAAGTCTTTTCTTAAAGAAAATAAAAATTATTAAATAATAAAATTAAATGGGATATTGTTGTTCCAAGAACCAAAATAATTTTAAAAAAAAGGAAGTAGTAGAATTAAAAAAATTATAAAAAGAAGTAAATGAAAATGAATAAAATAAATCATATGCAAAGGAATAAGAATAAAAGTCATCTATTAAAGAACATCATGTTGAAATTAATAGGGAGCCAGCATCATAACCAGAGTCTGAAATAATAGTATAGCCTACTCAACAAGTAGAAGATCTTAAGTCAATTTTAAATGATGAAACGTAATCAGTTCAGGATTAAAAGAACTTTTAAGAAGCATTCAATAGCATTCGTGATAGAATCAAAAGTTTTAATAGAAAAAAGGTTTCTATTGAAGAGTAATTAAGTAGCTTGTTCATTAGAGATTAAGATGAAAATGAATCAAAAGACTAATTATAAAATCATGATTTTAAAGGGCCTAGGATGGTAAATAGAAATATTTGCGATACAAGAAATAAATATGATTTCTCCAGAGTAGAATAATTTACATAATATAAAGGCAGCATAACTTTAGTGAAATTAATTTAAAAAAAAAAATCATCCATTTGCACTTATATTGGTAAAATAGAACAAAAATATTGTTGTGTTAAATTAATACCCATGACCAAGGTAGTTTATATTAATAAATGGATTGAAAGTGTTAAAAAAGCGTAGAGTAGAGAAAATTTAGAGAAAGAGATTTTTTTAGATTATTTATGTTAAAAATACCATTATTATAAGATTGAATTATTGAATAATGAGCCAGATTACTGTAATTGTTATATTATTAGTAATCTGGAGTAATATAATGCTTATACTTTTAGGTATTTTTATTGTTTTTTATTTATAGTCATCATCCATCAATAAAATTAATAGAAAAATTATCTATTGCTTATTATCTCATCTAAATAATCTGTGTTGTATTAAGGAAAGAAGATGATTAATAAGATTAATAACCTGTTCGTTTCATTAGATAGATTTTTAAGAATACGTTTACAGTGAAAAGAAACAATATATTGATATCAAGATTAGAATAAGAATAAAAAAGATATACAATAGTTTTATCTGATTGGTAATTGTTGCTTCCTGAATTTGAAAATATAATTCCTAATAAAAAACTACAGAATGAAGATAAACTCTATGAGGAAACTGAAAATAAATTTTATGAAATAATATCAAGCTAAATATATCACTCAGATCGGATGAGAAATATCATTTATGTAGAAAATTTTACCAAAAGATTTTTGAAGTTGTTATTTTTCAGAGTTAATGTTGAGTAATTTTATTCATTAATTATAAGTATACAATCCGATATTGAATTGTATGGATTTATAAATGAGACTAAGTTTGAAAAAATTTGTGAGACAAAAATAAACATAATTGAGAGGTAAGAATATCAAGATTATTAAATTTTAACAAAAATAATATAAAACTACCATTAAATGTCGAATTATTAGAATGATCGAAATGATTAATAAATCTTTGGATTGACAAATAAGTTGTTAACAAAAAAATCATAATTAATTTTTCAAGAATTTCAGTTAAATAATTCAGATAATTGTCCTTGGATATATTGGATTTACCTAATGCTAAAAAATTTGCAAATTGAGAAATTACGAGCTGCTTTTATGGACTTATTATAAGATCCCTAAAAAAAAGTGAATTGACTTTAAAATAATTTATAAGTATATTCAAAAAATTTATTAAATTGTATTCCAAAAATTTTGATTTTAAAAAATTAACCTTTAATATAAGAATGAATATATATCTATAATCTTATTCTAAATTGATTTCATCATTTTTATTAAATGCTTAAGTAGAAAGCTTAGTATATATGAGTTATTTTAAATTTATTAACAACACTACTAATAAATGAAATAAAATTAAAAATTAATCTTTCTTTCTAACTTAAAGATTAGATTATATTAATTAAAAAATAAGTTACATATTAGTAGAAATCTATATACTTGATGAAAACACTTCTGCTTATATAGAAAGAATATAAAATAGTTTATATAAAATAAATTTAAAATCACTTAAAAAAAGATTAGAACTATACATAGTAGATCTCTATTCTATATTAGAATGGTCAAAAAATAAGTAAATAATATTTATTATATTTGCTCAAAGTTTCTCATAATTATTATAATTTATTTATTCTTGATAAAATTATTAATATATAAATTTACTAATCTTTAAAATTTACAAATAATCTTCTAATATTTGAAAATGCGATATATAATTTCCAATTAATTATTTTTTCCATTAACTCGTGAGTATGATTTTTCTAATTATTATGATGGAAATGATATATAATTTTTAAACTTTCAGTATTCATTCGGATTCATCAAGCGATCTAAATCAAACTAAAATGGTCTCACTATTATTAAAAATAATTTTAATAAACAAATAAAAATGAAAACCTAATAATGTTTTACTCACTTTTCAAATTTGGTGGCTTGGACCACTTTCAGTTAAAAAATAAGGTTTCATTTATAATAGTAAATTGATCATTCGAACTACGGGTTCATCAACAATATTTTTGGCACTATCAATAGCTCTAGCTATAATATACATTTTAATTTTGAATATAATATGCATTCTAAATTATTCAATCCTATTGCTTGAATTATAGATTCTTTGGTTTCTACAATATACATCTCAGATTTCTATCTCTAAAACATACAATCCAGTTATCTATTAATAAGATTTTGAATTTAATTTTACTAAATTTTTATTATTTTAAAAAAATGAAGAATATTTATATATTTACTGATGGTTTATGACATTATTGATCTTATTCTGACCAATCTTATGAAATTTATTCTAATTTAAAAAATCAATAGCTTTTCTGCAATTCATATATATCTAATGAATAATCTTCGCTACTCTTTTGTACATTTACTACTGTGTAAGTAATATCACGCAATATTTGATAAATATTATATAGTGCCATAAAAATGCATATCTGATATATAGTTAGATAAGTATCATCATAGCGTAGATGAATATTAAAGGAAAAGGAAAAAATTTAGTGCATATTTTTATGTTGTTCATCCTTTGTTAGGCCAGTAATTTTAAAATTACCTTAACTTCACTTTTACTTTTTATCTTCAAAAAGAAAGTGAAAAATTAAATAGACTGTGATTAGAAACAAAAACAGGTGTTCAAAAAAGCAGATCTTAAATCATATGAATATATAATTAATTTTGTAAATTCTCAAATTTTATTTTTATATTCTCAAAAATTCAAGCTATGCAAAAGTTTATATGATTTACAATTTGCGATTTTACCTCCATAACAATCAAATATTAATTTTCACAATGTTTTATCTTTATCTTGACTTTAATACTAAAGTTATTTGATTAATAATTTAAAAATAAAAATAAAAATAAAAGTAATTAGAAACTCAATATTTTTTTTAAAAAAG
>CAJJDN010000042.1:0-63369 GCA_905182985.1 Paramecium sonneborni
CCCAAACCCTGTGTAGAGAATTCAACATAATGTGACTGCTGAATTAAACCTACTAATGGGCCAACCCCTTTTAGGTCTTATTCAAAACTGTGAATTAATAAATATTTTAATAAAGCTATATGATTTAAGTAAAGTTTTACATTTTCTTTACACTAAATTTTCACTTTATTCTATTGAACTCACAAGTAGAATGGGAAAAGTATTATAATGCCTTTAATGATAATAATATGAGTGAAATTGAATGTATTTTTTTTATTTAAATTAGTTTGGAGTTAAAACACAGGAATCTAAAATTTAATCTATAGTTGCGAAGATAAGAAAATGTTTGGAGGGTATGGGATATTTGGATCAAAAACAATAGTCTCAAAACAATTTATTCTTCCCCCTCATTTTAAAATTAAAATAAAGCTTGATTTTTGGAAGTATTCTTACATTTTATCTAAGATTAGATAGTTGGGATGGAGAATTCATATAAATAATTAGTGATGAAATTGTTTACTAATAAAAATATATTGGTGAAGGCTCTCAGATCTGTGGAAACCAATTTAACGATTTCATTGTTGAATTTGATTATACCTTCTTACATAATTCAGAAATCTTAAATTTTGTTATGCGTGATACTCTAGATGAAAATGGTTATAATGTAAGTCTTAAGTAAGCTTTTAGGAATCATGGGGGATAAGAAATTTTTTAATATTTATATAAAAGTGCCCAAATTCCTGTATAATTTGTCATGAAGATGCTAACGAATGTTATACTCAGGATTAAGCTGACCATTTTAAAAATAATAAGTGGTAAAATCTTTAATCGATACCAATTTCATCAACTTAATGCGTATAAGGAATAAATATAATAGGAGGATATGAAATCTTAGATAAATTTAGTGTTATAAATTCTAAATTTAGTGTATCGCCCCACTATTAAATTAGAATTTAGATTCAATTTATCCTCATAGATATAGAAAGTCTTAATAATTCTTTTGATTTTGATTTCGATGGAGAGATTGTAAATTTTTAATTAAGTACGAAATCTCAATTTTCTATATGTTCCAAAAATCCTCAAGAAAGCTTCAACAATTTAGAATATGCAATGAACCATGCCAAAGAAGAAATGAGTATAACCATCAAACCTAAGAGTTTGGAAGGAGCAAGACCATTTTGGGGGATTCTCTCATTCAATTTATTAATCTTTAAATGTCCTAAAAATTGTTAAAAATGTGTTAATCAAGATATTTGTTTACTTTGCATAGATGAATGGGTTGTTGAAAATAATTATTGCAATAGATGTAAGAATAATATATATTTTAGTATAAAATCCTTTCAAAGTTATATATTTTTCAATACAGCAAGTATTTTATCCTGTAAACTTTTAACCATAGGTGTTTAATTAATCTATTATTTTAAAGAAAATTGAAACTTTTTTAAATCTAAATATATCTATATCGTGCAATCAAAATTATTTAATTCAAATCAGATATGTCTTGTGCCATTCTTGCAAGAATAAAATTACCATAAATTCAAAATACGTATGTGAACGAAACAAAATATAAGGAATAGTCCTAAATATAAAATTAAAAAAATTAATGATTACCTCTGAAGAAGTTTTAATTAAAAGAAATAATACAAATTATGAATTAATATAAATATTTTATAACAATGAAATGAAATAGGAAAAGATCATAGAGATAATTTAAAAAGTTATTTGATTATTTTTTTATTTTTAATGAATAATATAATTTTTTTCTGTTTGAGATTAAAACGAAGCCTTTAGCCTCCTTTTACTATTGGCTGATTTTAAAATATTGCATATTAGAATAACATTTGCCCAATCAATGAGAATTATAAAATCTGTTAATTTGTTGGTAAAATTTTATTAAAAAGGCATTAATTTTCATCTTTATTTTTCATCTAAACTCTATTTTATATACAAATTAGACTATTATAATTTTCAGTAAGGTTCGATTTTAAATTCATTTCTAGTTCTCTACTTAATGGATTTCAGAACTCTACAGTAAGCATTAATAAAATTTTATATTTTCTGTATTCCAGTCTACAATTATGATATCAATTAATCCTATATTTTCTTTAAGATATTAAAAAATACCATATAAATACTATGAAATAATGGAAAGGAAAATCTCTTTATAGATAAATTAGCATCAAACTAAGTTTTAGACCCCAAATTTAATTTATCGAGCTCAACAAAAAATAGTCTAATTGTTTTCCAAAAGTCGCATTTTTTATAAATTTAATCATATTCGAGAGTTCCCTTTCATTGAGAAGGGTATAAGAAAGTAGGACTTATTTTATTCTGGTAGCACTACAGATTAATGTTCTAAGTAATTTTATAATAAAAAATTTAACATCAATAAGAGTCTACTGAAATAATAACAGAAAATTCATTTAACAAAATATATAATATAAAGATGTTTATGATTATGATACTTACATGTGATAAGTCGTGGATTAATAAAATTATTCTGATTCATGAGATTATTTGGTCTTATATATATTTAAATTAATAAATATATTCCTTTTCTAATATTAGCCAAGAAGTAGTTTAAATCAACTATTAACACCCCTAAGAATAAGTGTAAATGGAGAAATTTATATATCCCTCTTAAAGTAATAGTAAAAAAAGCAACGTTGAAAAATAACTCAATAAAATGTGCAGAAATTTTCTTTTTATTAAACTATTGTTTATTAACAAATGAATGATGAAGATTAAAATACAGAAGATTAAGTTATAATGACTTCTAACTGTGTAACATAATTATTTCATAAGAAAGTTATTGCTAAATTTGTTATATTTCATCGTTTTCTTAAGTGTATTAATGAATGCAGTCATTGCAGTAAAACTAAACTTAAATAAAATGGTGATTTTTAATATGCTTATCATGTACTTAATAATTATGAAATCTTCCAAAGAAACAAGAATGAATTTATATTAAATTATTTAGTAAAATTTCATCAATTTTGAATATTCATCATTCGTGTTTCTGGGTTAATTTTGCATGTTGAATTATAAAATGTAAATTTAGTATCAAAATATTTTAAGTATATTTTCAAGTAAACTTTTAAAAATGTGGATGGAGGAGGGATTAAGAAGATAACCTCATTTGATTAATTTACCTTTATTTTTGATAGTTGGATCTTAAAACTATGTTTGGAAATGTCAAATTTAGTGAAAGTTAAGTATAAATTTAAATATGAAGAATGAGGAGTGATAAAGAATAGTGCCTTCAATTAGATATAAAATTAGATAATGGCTAATTATATCATGAGCAAACAAATATGAGACTTACCAAAAAAAGAATTGATAATCTATCTAATAACCATTAAACATTATTGCATTAAAGATTTAATTCATCAAGTATTTCATATTATCTAATAAACTATCTCTCTTTTGATTCAGCTGTAAAATATTTGGCAATCAGAATAATTTTATTCTATTTAATAAATCAACGCTTTTGACCATTTAATAGAACACATTCTATAAATTTTTGAAAATTGCTAATTAATTAATATCATACGTGCAATCTAATGTTCAAATGAAGGTGAATTAATAAAATTTGTTGAATTGCTTTAATAGCCTATTTAAGAAATTCAGAAAATGCCACAAGTCACTAAAATTTTTATTAAACATTCAAAGTCTTTTTTCGCCAGTTATGAATGATCTATAAATATTACGATTGTGTTATGCAAATGTATATGTAATTCCGTCTATTGATTGATTGATGCTACAAAAATTTAATAAAATAATAAAGACAATATTTTCCTCAATAAGAAAATTATTACCCTCTTCAAAAGAAAAAATCCATACTAGTTTCCAAGAATTTAGGTAGAAATTTGAAAGATATTAAAATTTAATTATCATCAATTTGAATCATAAAGAAAATTCTTGAAAACTACAATAACTCAAATCTGAAAATTTATCATTTTTGCCTAGAAAAGTGAAAATTATTGATTTTGGGTATACATTAGTTTAAATAAGAAATATTAATGATTCCTAAATTTATCATATAGTTTATCTAGAAATACTATTTCCAAAAGTAAAGCAAAATCCTTAGTGATGAATATATCATATTTTGGTAATGCAATTTGTTTGTTTTGGTATTATCAATACAATTACTTAATTTTATTAAAGTGTTTCAATTTCTTGAGTAATATTTTAATCTTCTCAACTATTGATACTAATCAATCATATAATGGGCTGTCTTTTTCACATATGATGCAAATATAATGATTATTTCATGTTACTTCCTATTAATCATTGTTTATCTTTTTCTGTAAAGCTATTTGTAAAGACGTTAGTTTACAAGGAAATCTAGCTCAGTGTTTTGATCAAATTGGGGTTTGAGGTACTTATCTACTTAATTTAGTTAAATGATTTCCAATAATATTTGTTAATATTCATAATATAATTTATCTCTAGTATTCAAATCCCTATTTAACTTAAAATCAGCTTTATTTTTATAATTATAGGCGAAAGAGATTAAAGATTCTAGAAGTATTATTAATGAAGAAGTTTTGAGAAAGAATTTTATACTTATCAATGAAGTTAAATATATTATTTGAGATTTTACATGAGTTCTATTAAAAGCTTAATGATCATTTTATTCTAGTGTTTAAATTTAACACTAAATGAAAATACTTATGCAAACAAATTATCTATCGAATATTTATTAATTATTTATTATTTATTATATGTATAAATGTTTAAGTGTAATAATAAGGTCAATATATTTAACTACATTTATTTTGATTTAATTTAGAAAAAATACAATTTTCAAGAATTTATTAGTAACAATGAATTAGATATAAAGGAAACTTTGCTATAGTGAATTATTGAATAAGTGGAGATTATTTGCAGGTTTTAGATTGTTTCCAATATTGAAGAAATTCATCATAAATCAAAATTATTATCAAGATAAAAAATATGTTTTGATGGAAAATTTAAATATAGAAAGTCCTGTTCTTTTTAGAGTCGTGTTTATGAATTTAAGTTAGCCAATTATTTTTTTGTATCTTCATCAATTAAAATTCCTCATGCCTATAATTGTTTAATTTATAGTCAACATAATTTAGAAATTAAAGTCATTGGCTCTCATTCTTTAGTCCATATGTCGAATGAAAATCTTAAGTATTAAAATGGGAATAATTATATAGAGAGATTGAAGCCATAAATATTTAATATAAATTTTATATTAATGTTTATTTATTTTTATAAGATTAAAATATACTGAATTTATATTGATTTTTCAAACAGTCAAGTATTGTTTATATAACGATTAAAATTTATATTCATTAATTCAATCAAAATTTAATCTGTATATAATTTTAATTATTTTATTAATAATGGCTTTTTAATTATATTATGATAATTATAGTCACATAAATTGATAATTTATGTATTTCGAATCGATTGATTTATTTTTAAATTTGATAGCACATTTAAAAATAAATAAATTTACTGCTGTATTGTTATTTTTGTTTTTTTATAAAGCTATAATAATTTTAAGTGATTCTATTTCTATTAGTTGAGTAATCAATTGAAATTTCAAATTTTGAACATCAACCTAGCATTACTGATAAATTAGTAACTTTCGCTATAGTGATAAATAAGTGGCGAGTAAAATAATGAAATTATAATTGATTAAATAAATTCACCAAAAAAAAACTATTTTTCATTATTTCTTTAATTTCGATATAATTTTGACCTATTAGAATGATATCTTTACAATGATAAATTCATATTCGATTAGTTCTAAAAAAGTAGTGTAGAACATTAATAATTTATTAAAACCAAAAATATATAAAAAGCCTTATTATATTCCACTTCTTTATTATGCTATTATTTTTGATGAAAGCTATTAACCCACCTCATATTTGGTAGGTTTTTTGGGTAAATAATTGCATCTTAGTAGAAATCATAAATATTAGATGAAAGGATTGATTCAACAATATGGTTAGGTTTTAATAATAAAAATATCGAATCAGCCTCTATGATAGAAAAGAAGTATATGAATTTTCCAATAATATACAAACTCTCAAGTCAAAATAATTTAATTTTATCTTATCATTCCTCTGTATCTTTATCATCTTATTATAGAATTTGGATTATTTTCCATTACTATATGTTCACATACCTAACGATCATCTATTATTACTGATCTTTTTCATCACCATTAATCGTTCTTAAGATAAATGAGCCATGATTGTTTTCATTAAGGTTTTCCAATTTTATAGAAATATATAAAATTTTTTAATTTCTATAAAAATTCTGCTTTTAAATAAGTAGAAAATTTTAATCTTATTTATCTAATATATCACTGAGGCCTATGTGATTTTATAATGATTGATGCATAAGTTATTATATATGTTTATTTTATTCTAATATTTCTTTAAGATTATAATCGAAACACTATCTTTTTTCAATTCTTTTCTAAACTTATTTATTTTTATTTTAGAACTCAACAAATATAGTTTGTAAAGGAATACTATAATGTTATTTGTTAGAATGTTTATTTAAGAATTTCTTATAAATACTTTTGGAGTCTTGAAAAAAATAGATTTACTAATATTATTTGAGTTATTATTGTTCAAAATATAAATATTTTGTTTTTTTAAATATTGCATAAATATTAAGCCTTATACTAATACTCCTCTGCAATCAAATGAAAAATAATTTCCGTATCAGATTTATTCTTAACTTGATGAGCTATAATAAAATCGTGATCTTTGATAATATTTTTAAATATTATTGAATAAATGGTTGCTTCTAATTATCCATTAACTAAACATTGATGGCTTATTTTTATATTTTCAATGACTTTCATAAAGTATCACTTTTTTTATTCATCAAATCAAAATCATCACTTTAATCAAAAATTTTTTTGCAAGTTAATACTCATACTTAATACTCAACAGAATACTACATAATTTCATTAAACAACAAGATATTTGAGGTTAGAGATAGAATGGATGAAGAGGAAGCTACTCTAAATGATACTAAATTATTTGAAATGTATAAATTGTATGCACAAATTAAAATTTGGAAATTTGAGATTTTATCTAGTGCTAATGGATATAAAGTTACTAACAGCTCTTATTAAAGATTTTGGTGTTCTTTATAAGCTGAAATTTGAATCTGGAGTACACAGAGTTCAAAAAGTTCCTTAAAATGAGTCTAATAGTTGGGCAAACTTCTCAACTGACCTTGCAGGAAGAATTGCTCAATCCTCCTGTAATGTAGTCATTCAAAATGAAAAATAAAAGTATAAAAATAGGCAAAAATTGCTAAAAATTCTGTGTTAAATAATGGATATGAATTTCAAAAGAACAAACTAAAGAGAGAAGCAGATGGCTAAGGTGATAGATTAGATTAGAGTTAATCAGAATATGAAACTTTCCATAAATCAGAATAATTTTTAACCTAATTAATCTTACCTTCTACAAAATTGAGGATGTTTTAAAAGAAGCTAAGTTCAGATGATGAGGCAACTAAATTAACTAATTATAAGTCTTAAAATCATTAACTAGAGGAAAAGTAATTGAAAAATAAGTACTCAATTTAAAATTGACTCTACGGTTTAAACTGCAGGCTATTGATGAGCTGTCTTGTATTACTCATGATAAGAGTTACCCAAACTCTTTACTAACCTCTCTCGAATGTTTTGCTGTTATTATTTCTTATACTTTATCTGCAGCTATCCCTTTTTAGTAAATTTACATTATTTCAATATACAAATAAATTCATTTATTTATTATATAAAGCCATCACTATGCACATATTTTCTGTTTCATGATCTAAAAAATAACATTAAACTAATTTAAATAATATACATCAATATAAATCATTCTTCCTTTGCCATTAGCTTTGTCTCTTCTCTCTAGTGTCCTTAATATAATAATCCATCTAAAGATTGTTTTCAAATACCATTTACCTTATTTTATATAAGATTACTTAAAGTCCTCAAAACTAGTAATCTTCTCTTATTTGAATTCTAGAGGCGAAACTTCTTTTGTCATTTATATGTTAGCTGATTGACACTGGCAGTTCCCAATTCATTATAAAATAGTATTATTCTGTGAATTTCAGAGTTAAATATACTGTAAATTGTTATTCTATCTTATATTTATCCTTCATCTAAATAAAAATTAATTATTATATAAATTAAGAGGAACTTTGGTTTTATTTCCAAATTAATCAAAGTATCTTATTTCCCTCTAACAAATTTATGTAAAGTTTTGATAAATTAGAATGAAAATCGAAAAAATTGGTTAATTTTAATCAGTTAGAGTGCCTTAAGGGAAATTTTCCAGCTTGCAAATAGTTAGAGAAATTGTTGATAAATATCTGATTCTATTGGATAAAATTCTATCCAAAACAAAAATAATATTCTCTTGAGTCTGTAAGTCATTTATAAATCTTTCTATAACACATTCATATAATCAAATTAATGGCATTATGAATATTTTTACCAATTATATAGCTTAGGCATATTATTCTATCATTAAGGGTAAAATGCATAAGAAATAAAAGAAGCTATGACGAAAAGTCGAAATTCTCTTTGGTGCTATTAATAACTTTAAGAAGTCTTTTGCATTCGTAAACTCAAAATTTGTATAGTAACATTAAGATCTCTCAGTCGTTGGTTATTGCACATAATAAATCAGATAATATCTTCAAAAATATAAAACAAAAAATGAGTTCTTTGTTGCTTAATAGTACTTAATAGTAATAAATACATAAATAAATTAAACCTTTGTTTGCAACTTAAAAAAAAAGAGTATAATTATTTGAATGATAAAGTAAACAAGAATCCTAAAGCAAAGAATATGAATCATTATATAAAATGGATTTGATTAAGGCTAATGCACCGAATGTTTATGTTTAGAATAATGTATTAAAATGAAAACAGTTAGATTAGTGAAAATGATAATTTGTAAAGTTGATTGATCAAATCAATTCAAAAAAAAATTATGCAAATCAACAATTAATTAAATTTCAAAAATAATATACGAATGCTTTTTACTTAAAATAATTTACATTATATTTTGGATGCATTTTTAAATGCTGAATAACTAAAATTAACCGCGTCTATTTAATTGAGAGTAATTTTTATAAAATAAAGAGGTAGTTGGGAAGTGCTATTCTTAATAAATTAATAAAATTCATCAATTATAATAGAAATAAATAAACTAATTAAATATAATTAAGAATTTATTGATTAATAATCTTAAGTCTAGAACAGTTTAGAATAATGGAAGATTATATTAATTATAAGTTGAGATTTATTAAAAAGTGTTAGATGGTATTAAATATAAAAAATTCGAAGTAGATTTAAAGAAAAGAGTATTTGATGCAAAGTATTAGATTTTGTTTGTTGAATAAATAATAATTAATGATTACAAGCAAATAGGATTCACAACTATTTTATAAATAGAATATGTAAAAATTGAAAACTATATCGTTATCAGCTGAAGTAATAAAATAATAAGATGAAAATTAACAATTTAACCATTAACAAGGTTAGAAAAAAATATATTTATGATTTAAGATAAGATAAATGTCTAAGTACTGGATTAGATTAATTTAAATAGGAATTGATTGTGAAAATAATAAATTAAAAAACTTTAAGAATATAATTCAATAGTAGATTTATTTTAAATAATCAGAGTTTAAATTGATAAATTTAAATTAATTTAAATATCTTCAAAATAGTTGAAGGATCAATCATAATATATGTTAAAAGCAACTCAAGATGAAGAGGAAATAGATTGGGTAAATATTTATGAAACTTAAAAGTAAAATATTGAAAAAGTGCAATATTATTGATTGATAGAAAAGCAATTTAAATATATATAACAAAGAATTTGATAAAGTCAGATTAAATTATGAGAGAAAGATTTCAATAAGAGAAGAAGAAGTTATATGAAGATCTGTTTAGGATGATAAATATTTAATACCATATTTAGCATTACAAATAAAAAATATAACATTTGATATGTTTGAAGATGAAAAGACAGTAAGAAATTATCAAATGATGAAGAGAGAACAAAATGATTAAGCAGAGAAATATCTATTTTCTGAAGATCTTTGCTTGAATTATTTAGAAATATGTGTTAAAGATAAAATAAAGAAAGCTGCTAAAGAAGAAGAAGTGAGAGCTGAATAAGAAATATTTAAGGTTATAGTTAAAACATCAGATGAAACAGAGAAACACTTCAAGATTGGTAAAATCTTTGCTAACTTATGCTGGTATTGCAAGTAATTACATATTTATATTAATAAAGTTAGTATTGTTTAAGTTTAGAATACTAGTTAAGTTTAATTGTTAATGTGAGGAGATTAATTTTTAGCAAGATTAAATTAAAAAGATTAAGATAAACAGTTTATATTGTAAGTTGAAACTTGAAAATATAGAAATTTGGCCGTAATTATAAACTTTAAATTTATGTAAATTTGGTAAAGTGTAAGATATCAGATTGATTATCTAAAAACTTAAGAAGATGGAGTATAGGTGCTCTTAAAATAAGCTTATGAATTATAATATAGGTTATTTAAGGTAAGTGACAATGAAGAGTTGTAGGATGATTATGAAGATTCTTTATGTTTGGTATATTATTTAAAGTAATAATACACACAATAAAATATTGGTATTTTTAATATAAAATTATTTTTTTCATTATATTTTGAATTAATTTTATCATTAAAACTAATTTTGATATTAAGAATAGATACATTCTGAATTAAACTAAAAAAGGTTTTAATTTTTTGTCTCTCTTTTTTTAGCACCAAAAAGTTTTAATGCTTTCAAAATTAGGAGAAAATTGGACCACAAGACCTTCATAAGAACCTAATAAATTGAGAGAATTAATCTCATTGTATTACAACAAAAATTGAAATATGCTCTTTAAGCGAGAGATGTCTAAATGATTCCTGCTGCTAACGATGGCAATATTAAAGCTCATGGAAAAATGAGATCTAATTTTGTATTATTGGGTATAAATAAATTAAAACTTATAATTAGATGCTATTAAAATGGAATGTATAAGGAAAATTCATTTTAAAATTCATTAAACTAAAGATTATTTAAAATCAAATACTCTATATTTCAATGGTTCTCCTAGATGCTATCTAAATAAAAAGAATACTCCATTCTATTTGATCTCCGGGGGTTTGATGTAAATTAGAAGGATTAGGTTATAAATGGATAACTAAGACAAGAAATGATAAACTCTAAACGATAACAATATCAAAAACAATGATATATAAGAGAAAAGAAGATTTAGAAACTACAGACTCATTAATAATACAAATATTTTTAGTGGAAGATTTTCTTTTTATTTGGAACCATTAATTAAACTAATAGACAAGAACATTAACATATGCAGATGACATAGTAATTTTAACAAATGGAGACATCAATATACTTAATAAAAACCTTATAATAAGTATTAAAATAATATAATATGAAGTTGAATATAAACAAATGTGCATATATGGCAAACAAAATAGATTCTGAAATGGAATAAATAGGATGTTAAAAAGTTGATAAATATAAATACCTAGGTATATGGCTTAATAATAATGGATTAGTAATTAAACACTACATGAAAACAAATGGATATATTAAAGATATGCTGGAGACTTAGAATATTGGATAAATTACTACCTTTTAGACAAATTATGAAATTATGGAACGTATTCGTCAAACCATATTTCGATTATATATCACCTATATTATGGATGTAAAGTAAGTCAATTATAAAAAAATATGATATTTTATGGAGAAAATCATTAAGAATAATATGCTATACAATAGAAATTTTTAATATAATGGAAGAACTATTTGGATAATTACCATTTTATGGTAATTAAGGAGAATACTTGTAAAGAGAATGGGATATAAATGTTAAAAAGAATAATATGGAAAGATTATAGTATGTAATATTTATCTACATTGCATAATAAATAATAATTTGGATTTACAGACTTATAAGAATTAGAAAAATTTAGGACTTCAGACTATGTATATACACATGGATGGAATTAAATACCCCAATAATACTATCTTGAAGAATTATAAAAATGGAAAATGAAAAAATGGAATTAAGTATAAGAAAAAATGAAAAATTACAAAGAAAGACACATTAAAATATTGAATTTAATGGGAAGAGATCAATATAAAGAAATGAATACTAATAAAATAAGGAAAATACCTAATAGAGGTTATTTTGATCGATAGAGATTTTCAAATGTAATGTGTAAAGAACATAAAAAAGAATTCTTTACAAGAGAATAGCTAATCGAACATCTAGAATATTGGAATCATTAGGGTAAAAAATTAGATGAGATAAATGAATGGGTAAATTCAGATAAAAAATTTAATGAAAATACAGCAAAACATAAAAATGATGAAATGAAGTATCTATCAAAAAAAATTAGAGAGACAATTAAATATTATGGGATTTTTTTTTAAAAAAAAGGAAGAAAACCAAGAACTGAATATGATTATTATCTATATTAAACATTAAACATTTAATAATATATTTTATAACTTATTAAGAATGTCAAAATTTCCTAATCTAAAATTCAATTCATCCCAAGAAAAAATAAGCGAAGAAAATGAATTGTTAGTTAAATAGTTAATGATTTTAAACATTAAGAAAGTTTTGTTAATTTATGAATGAATATTTGAACTTTTTGGTTAAAAATTAAATGATTTCGATAAATTTCAAAAAAATGAGATGACTTAGTACTATAAAATAATCTAATTTTAGTAATTATTTTAAAATCAATTATCCCTAGAAAAATCTATTGTCAAAGAACCATAATTCGATTCTGTACAATAGGCCTTATTGTATTAGCAATAATTTTAGTATATTCAAAATTAGAAAGTGTGAAATATTTTCATAATATACCCATCCATTATAATTTTTTGGATGAAATTAAAAAGCATTTAGACTAAAACTTTTAAATTAATTATCAATTCCAAATCTGAAAGACGAAATTCTAAGGCTATTAGTATTGTCTAACGAACTTCTATAAAAATCTACCCGCACATTAATTATCTGATTAATATTTTATAGATAAAAACCTAAGATCTAAATAAGTTACCTTAAATATTAAGTTACATGAAGCTTCAGATTATTAATATTAAAATCTATTCATATCAATTCTAGTGAAAGAGATCTACTTAATGAGCATAATTATATACTTCTAGCCTTTAAGGAACATTACAAGTAATAATAAATATTTTACATTTTTCTATATCTATACTTAATTATTTAACTTTCTTAATAATTATTATCTTAAAATTAAAGTGTTTAAGTTTCATTTTATTTTTCTAATTATAAAAAAACATAACGATTTATAAAAAATGTTTTCCTGTTTAGAAATCACATTATTTTACAATCGTTTTCTCTATTTTAAATTCTGGTTTCCAAAAACTGTAGTTAATCTAAATATTTCAAGAGTGACATCCTATATATATTATCGGGTAATGAAAGGAAAATTTGATTGATTTCATTCTTCTATCTATTTACTTAAGATATTTTTTTAAGAAATACATATTTACATAGGAAATCATAATTTTTATGTCATATAATTTTCAAGGGGAAAGTTCATTATATATGGATTATGTATTTATTAGATTATTCTAACCTTTTAAAGATGTTGGTGATGACTTTTTCCAAAATTATTTTTTATTTTCAAAAAACATATTTTTATTGAAAAATTTCATATAAGATGTTTAGATAGTTTAATAATATCATATCCTAAAATTTTAATTTTTACTTTAATTTATAATTTTAAGTTTTAAATTGTATATGGATAAAAATATCATTTATATTAATATATATTAAAGGTTTTTAAATGACTTACTGTAAACCTTCTAAATATAATATTTTAGATATAGTCTTCATATTTTAAAAAAAAAAAATTTCATTATTATCCTTAATTATTATTTAATTCTTTATTAGCTTTAATTTACCAAACCCCTAAAGGGATAGGGAAATGCCAAAAGTGCAAAATGACTTATTTTTGATGTTTTTTATTTTTTCTAAAATTTTCTTTTCCCACAAAATTTGTAAAAGTGATTCCTTAGAAAAACCTACTTACTAAAATAATAAACATTCATGAATTTTTTAAAAATATTATGAAATACATTTAGAAGAAAATTTTGGAAGAATTAATCAAATCAATCAAATCTATAATAATCCATCAAATTGAAAATGAAAACTAACCATATATGAATATAGTCAATGGTATTAAACAATAAGTTTCGAATTGAGATGAAAGAACTTTAGAAGATTAGAATGATTAGAGAAATCTTAAATGATATTATTATAGGAGGCTCAGAAAAGATGTGATAAATACATTTAGGTTTGGTTGAAAAATAGAACAATTAAATAAAGGAGATTGAGTCATTAATAAAGTTTAACGTTTAAATCTTGGAAAAAAAAATCACAAACTTAATAAATTAGATGATCATGTAACTGTCTGGTCAGTAAGCTTTTTACCAGATGGAACTATTTTAGCATCTGGTCTACCCAGTCTTAACATCCCATAATCTTATAGACTTATCATAACTATCAATTGCTTTAATAGTTCAATCTGGTAAGAAGCATACTGATGAGACATAACTAGTATGAACATCTAATTTGATATCTTATTTTCCTGTCTAAATATTCCATAATCTAATTGCCTTTTCCTAACTGCTAAAGATCCGCTAAACTTACAACTTACAAAATTTCCACCAATCAAACTTGTATTCTTGGCTTGCATAAAAGCCTTTGATCTCTTGAGAATTAAGATTCAAGAATGACAAATTTAATTTGCTGTTGGTGTTGTTTGCTTAACAAATCTTCTTCTTTTCCTTTTACTTTTGATTAAAAAATTTATTTTATATTTAATAATGAAATAAATAATTGAAAATTTTCCATTTAAAGTCACTTTAAAAAAAAAAAGAGCAAATCTCTGTGGTGTTAGCTTTTTTGAAAATATATAATACATAATAAGCAATTTTGAGAATTAATTATAATATGACTGACTTCTTGAAAAAATTGAATATGAAGTTCTTATAGTTTTTCTTTATAAATATATTTAAGTTTATATTTATCTCTTTTTCCAAAAAAAAGGAAATAATATCGGTAATTATTATTCTTCTTTTTAGATTTAAATCATTAATTTATTGTAAGTATATTGAACATTATCATATTCATATTTAGAGGGAATTATTTAGATCAAGACATATCTTATTAAATATAAACTTAATGTATATCATATTTGATTAAAATTATTTTGTATTATTAAAGTAAATTAGATCTGAATAAAAAAGTATAATAGATTAGAAAAATGAAATCAAAAATTTTTCACATTTGCTAAGAAGAAAATAAAATTAATGTCATTTTTAATAAACATAATAGGCAAAATATTTTAATTGTAAATAATGACTAAGAATTAATTGTATGGTCTTATATTGATGGTAGATAGATAAATTTCTAAATTAATTATTAGTAGGATATTAATGTTTATTAAATAATTTATTTTTTATTAATTCGAGTAATTATTACATGTAAATTAGCTGATATAAACATTTAAAAAATTTATTATTTCAAAATCAAAACATAATCATAAGTTTGAGATAATTAAAAATCATTCCAACTATTCATACAATGAGTGTAGAATAGGTTAAAGTTCTGTTTTTACTTTTCTATTAATAGTTAATATTTTATTGGACTCCGTAATTGAGAATTTATGAGGTATAAATCTTAAAATGTTTAGGTTTATATATTTCATGTTAATCTTGTTAAATTTTTTTGCAATATTTTCAAGATGAGACCTTCTTCTTATTAGGCATAAAATTGAGAAGATAAGACAAATTGAATATCATTAAGGAAATTTAATGAAAGTAAGAAATTATGTATAAATGATAGGAATTTATTTTTAATAGATATAAAATAACTAAAAAATCGAAAATAAAGCTCGTACTCAGAATAATACAAAATATTTTTTTATTAATATTTTGTCAAGTTATCATTATTAAATCATTAATTTAGTATGGTTAACAATCGACATCGGCCCTAAAATTTCTGCATCCTTGAGGATAAAATTAATTATAATCAGAAAATTAAGAAATCAAAGTGCATTTATTTTATTTATTTCACTTAAATCTTAACTCTTAATACAGTAATTAAGATTTTCTTCTTCTTCTAATTCCTAGCATGTATAATTTTGTTTGACATTTAGATTCAATCTATCCACAAGTAAATTTAGTATATTTTTATATTTGAAATCATCTAAATTTAAGTTGACCAAAAAAGATATAAAATATGAGCAACTGTAATCAGGCTTGAAAATAGTTTATATATCTACTATTTCATTACAATTTTTGTAGTAAAAACAATAATTTTACCAAATGCATGATCTGGAGCATTGATCCTAATTATAGACTTTGCAATCACAAACTTAATTGAGGTCTTCTATGAATTGGAAAGACAAAATATTAAGAAAAGAATATTATTTTTGGCATTTTAAAAAAATAAAAAATAAAATTTGATATTTCATAAATAAAATATTCTCCTTTATAGATAATGTCATAAATAATAATTTAATATGAAATTTAGCCTTTTTAATATAAAAACAGGGGATGATTTCGATTAAGTTATTTAATTGATAGACTTTTAATCAATCTAATTTATTTTTTTGGAAAATTTAAAATTTTTAATTATAAAAATCTAACCTTGAAATATGGCCAGCCATTTTAGCAAAGAATTTTTGTAAAAACATGTTGAAATTAATAATCTTTTCTTTTTTTTTTTTTTCAAAAAATACTTTTTTTTTAATATTCATTTTATATCTAGTTTTTGGATGAAAACTTTAGAATATTTGAATAATTAGGAAAATTAAAAAAGAAAACATATAGTTCGCTTATTTTTTTAGTAAAAACTCATAATTGCAAGCAAATAATTATCGGAATTAATTTTTTAAGTCAAAATGAGTATAATTTGTGAAGAAATCAATTTCTTATAAATATGGTTGATTGAAAATTAATAATATTTTATAAAACGTTTTAAAAAATTGAAATATTAATTTGTAATAATTAATGTTATTCAGATTAAATTAATATACTAATAGTCATAAATACATCAATAATTTAACATTATTTGATGAATTATAAGTATTTTATATTTAAATCGAGAAAAGAGTATAAAATGGTTATTGAATTAAAATTTGATTGAAGATATTTAAAATATCAATAAAAGTTATCACATTTATTCCTCACTCTATAACAATTGGATCTATAATTAATGCAATGCTAAAATTTTTTTTTCTATAAGTTCAGCTTATTCATTCCAGTTTTTCCAAATTAAATTAATAAATTGAATAATATCATAAGTCAAAGCTCCTACTGTCATTCCAATCCAAATTCCTTTTAGTTATAAATCTAAAGTATAACATAATAAATATCCCACAACTTCACCTAAAACAAGATAGCAAAATACAAATGTTATAGAAGCACTGGATTCTCTACCAACAGCTCTTACCAATCCAGAAATAATAGCTTATAATCCTAAGATATTAAGTTTGATTTTGTTACCATCTATCAAAATGAAAAACAGTAGAATAAATAATAAATTCTATATTTCATTAACAACAATTTCTTCATGACTTACTTTTTCGATCAATTATTTTCCAAAAATAGAGAAAGATCCCAAAGTTATTACTAAAAATATAATAACAATTAAAAAAGTTGCTTTTGCATATTTTTTGGCCATTATAATATTTTTTCTTCCCATTTCATTTCCAACAAATGTCGTAGATGCTATAGAAATACCATAACTAAATTAATAAATGAATGATGCAAAATTAGCCATCAAAACATGAGCACTAATTAGTGATTCATTTAAATAACTAACAAGTACTAAATATATATCATAACTTATCCATTCCAATAATAAAATTGATCCAATAGGAATAGCTTCTTTTAAAAATTTAATTGTATTATGTAAATATATAATTTTAAATCGAAATAATGTATTTTCACAACATTTAGTTACAAAAATGAAAGTAAATAACACTATATTATTCACAATTTCAAAGCAAGTCCAACCTAGTGAACATCCAATCAATCCCATTCCTTCTGTCACAATAAAAAAATAACTAATTCCAAAAAAAAATATGCATGAGATTAGTTATGTATAAAATTGATAATTATAAATGTTTTAACCATTGAGAAATACCTTAGTATTCACAAAAATAGCATCTAAATATACTGCTGCAACCATATATTTATTAAACTCTCCTGCTTATTATACTAATTATTCATTACTAAATTGAATGACATTTATACCTATTTATAAGTGACATCAATTGCGTTGAAAATAATAAAAATAATGATATTGGTATCATAAATAATGTACATACAAATAATGATCGATAATATAGTTTTGCACACAATTCAAATTAATTTGCTCCATAAGCTTACGATACCAAAGTTTCTAAACCAGTTGCAATACCATTCAATATTCCCATACCAATAGCCTAAGTAGTTAAAATACCCAATCCTAATGCTCCTACTAATACTGAATCCTACTCTTTAAATTCAATTAAGTATATCGAAATTGTATTTGGAAAATATCCTAGTATAAAACTCATTGCTGTTAATAAAGAAGGAAGAATTAATTCTCTTATTGCTTATTTATTATTATCAGATTCTTTGATTAAGACGAATTCACTCATTTATTTAATTAAATATTTAAACTTTTTAATTTCTATCATGAATATCATTTTATTAAATAAACTAAATAAATCTTATCACATCGTATGATTTAATTGATTAAGTGTATATTTTTGATTATATAATTTTTAAAATTACATTATTTGATTTATAAATACTTAATTTAAAATTTTCAATATAAATTTTAGGATTATGAAAAATTTATAAGAATTTAGTCAATAATTATTAAAATTCGTTGATGAATTTATTGATTCTTGTACAATTTTCTAAGTGTATTAACGAATACATACTTTAATTGTTTAATACATCTAAAACTTTTTTTTTGATATTTTTGGCTTTTTCAAATTTTTACTGAGAGTATAGTTACTAGATATTAATAAATTTGGATTTAATTTGCTTAAAATTAATGTTAAATAAATTTTCTATATTTTTTGACTTGTTTATCTAATAATGAAAAAAATCATTTGCTAAGATTAGTTTTTCACCAAACCTAACTTATAGATGTGCGATTTTCTTCAAAAAATCATTACCTTTTTGTGAGTGATTTTTGTAGTGCAAAATTACAAAAAGATTAAACATAAGGTATCTTAAATAAAAATATGAACATAGTAAACTAACTGATATCATAGTCATTTCTAACACCCAAAGTATATTCTGATTTTTTTTTTTTAGTACTGCAAAACTTTAGTACAGGTTCTTTGAATTTTTGGCTAAATAATATACGCTCATCATCAATACCATACACCATTATTATTCTTTGGAGAATACATATAAACTTCTAACATAAAAATATTTAGAAAGTTATATATTTTACTTAAATTTTTGATCAAAGAAAATTTAATTTATAATTTTATGATTTTGAAATTCATAATAGTAAATGATAAATAAATCATAAATCTATTTTTATAATCATCTATACAATTTATAAATAAATTTTAATTAATTCCTAAACTTTGATTTCTTCTAAAATTAAACCATTCTTGAGAACATTTAGAATCAAGCTTAATTGTCTCAGTAAAATAGTTATTAGACTAAAAAAATTCTTATTATTTTTATTAACTATATTATATTTAGAAAAGTCATTATCAATACTAAAATTATTCTTCTTTTCAAATTTTTACTATAGAGTTTCTTAATTATAATTAGAAGAATATCGTTTTAAAGAAATTGATTGCTACCTTAATTTATTTGTTTATTTTTTGGTCTCTTTTTTATTGTCTCCGAGCCTATATTAATATTATATGTTCCACTATTTATTAATTTAGGTTTTGGTATCATTATAATTATAAAATCACAGACGATATTATTAATTAATATGTTTACATGAGTGAAATATAATATTTACATGAAAATTTCATTCTATTTCATACATTATTTTATAAAATATTGTATATATTAAATTTATACTATGATAAATAAACTCTTATATATAATAGGAAATTAATACACTAATTCATTTATTTAACATAAGAAAATAAAAATTTTTAAATCACAAAAATGTTGTTGATTCATAAAAAATAATAAGATATTAGATTATGAAAGTACTAAGGCATCTATTAATCTAAGTTCAAAAACAAAAGATTAAGAAAATGACTGTAAATAAAATAGGATTGGTTTTGATTTGGTATTATCAAAAATTATTTTAGATATTTTTGATAGATAAAATTGGTAGCATAGAAGGAGATAAATTACAAAGTATGAAATAAAGTTTAAATATATTACTTGAATTTTTAATTGATTAAGATCGTTTGCAACTAATTATTTTTGATAGTTAAGCATTAAAATCATCTTCATTAAAAATGAACAACAAAAACGATCAAATAATATTTTACTTAGCTAATTGAATAAATCAAATGTGATTTTGAGCAAATATTTCGAGTGCAGTGCAACTGAAACAATATTTAAATAAATAAAAAGTAGAAAGTATAGGAATAATGTAACATCTATATTCTTGTTATCTGATGGTCAAGATGAGAAAGCAACAATGTATATTAAAGAATAGTTAAATAGAATAAATGAAGAATTTTCTATTTTTACATTTGGATTTGGAAAAGGTCATTATGCGCAAATAATGACATCTATAAGTAGTTTAAAACATGGAAGCTTTTATTATGTTTAAGATACAAGTTTATTAGATCAATTTTTATTGATGCAATTGAAGGTTTGAAATCAGTTGTTTGCAAAGAATGAAAAATTAATGTTATATTAAAATAACCTAAATCATTTTAGAATATTAAAATGTATAAGAATTATGAAAATATGTGGGAATAAAATTAAAATAACTTTCAAATTATGCTTCCATAATTAACAAATAGATTGAGAAAAGATTTTTTTTTTATCCTTGAATTTCCAAAATTTTATATAAGAACTTAAGATAATCAAAGAAATTAAATGATTATGGAAGTAAATTTATAAATTAATGATCAATCTATAAACAAAAACATTTGTAAATAACAAAATAAAGAAGATTTAGAAATTCAGAAATAATATTATAGAATGATTGTTAAAGAAATTATTATAGATCAAGCACGAAAAGCATGTGAATAATATAAATTTGAAAAGGTTTAAGATAAAATTCATTAAATGATACCTGATTTAAGATTTAATTTAAGTTAAATAAACTACTGAAGAAGGAAATTGTTTAAAGTATGGCAAAAGATAAATTTTTTAAATTATTCACAACGGCTTTACTTAGAAAGGAGTTAATTCTAAAATTTTATTCAAATAGATAAAAATAATTATTTAGTTGCAAAGTGCCTTCTTATTCTAATAAGGCATAATCTACAATGGTAGAAAAAGTCGAAACAATAAAAACCTTAAAATTCTGAAATTGATCATCGTCGTATTTATTTATATAATTATTTTAATAAATAATAAAATGGTTTCATAATTAATCCTATCAATTTCGAGCAATATTCAATAGTTTTCTCAAAATTTGTTTTAAATTTAAAAATTCCTATATTTAGATTTTAAGAATATTTAAAAACCTCATTTAAATTAAAGCTATTATATAGAGCCGAGAATAAATATAAATATTATTGATTATGTAAGTTACTTATTTTATTATTTATTTAACATGATAATAATAAAAATTTAAGAAAATAGAGAACAAAAATTTCTAAATTATTTGATTGCCTTTTAATAATTGTAAAAGAAGAGACAAAAAGTTCAAAAATTATATTTTAATTCTAAAAACAAATAAAGTTTTTACTAAATACTAACTCAAGTATTTTTAAATAAATAAATCATGAAATCAATATTTCTAAGATGCAAATTTACACAATGATTAGACAATATAAAAAATATAGCATCAGACTCAAAACCATCATATTAGCAATTATAGCTTAACTAATTTACCTTTTTCATTTTTAGAATTTCATTATGGCAAATACAGTCAATTTAATACAAAAATCAGGAGATTTTATATCTAATTTGAAGGTAAAATAATTTATTAACCAAAAGATTGATGAAATTAAACAAGTTTTTAGTGAAAATTCGATGAAAAAGGCTAGAGCAATTTTTCAATTTATATAAATTAGATGAAATTGATTTAAAAATGCAGATACACAATTAAAATTGTTAAAAATAAACATTCTTCAAGAATAACTGTTAAGAAAATTAATAAAAAGTTACTTTTAAAGCATTTAATTGTTCTGTAATTGATTTTAGGGCTAGATAGAGTTATGATTGTCATATTTTATATATCATAGAATAATTTTAATATATTTTCATATAGATATAAATTCTAAAATAACTTAAATTATGAATATTTTTAGTAATAATAAAGTTCTATATAGAAATTAGTGTAATCAAGGCAGTGTTAATTTAGAGAACATTAATTTAATCGATTTAAATGAACACCCAAAAATTGAAATAAAAGAATTTTCAGCGTAAATATTTATTTCAAATATTAGAAATTCAAGTCAAAAGTATTTTGAAAGTAGTTAAAACAATCAAAGAAGAGATCATAATTATTTCATAATTAAACCCTTATTCTAATAATAGATTAAAATAGATTAGTCTTCTCAATCATTCATTGATTTGGATTAAGAATCTGATTAAAAAATATTTCAAGAATTGTTTGAATAATATTAGATGGAAACAATTTAATTAGATAATTAATTGGATAATTATTCTTATGATTATTTATTATTATTCAATCATTCACAATTCTATTATAAATCAAATAGTTTCTCTTATTATTAATTATCGAAAAACATTATTCAATTAATTGGAAAGCTTTATGATTTATAACTTGATTTAAATAACAATCCGTCATTTCTAATATAATAAGGCAAATTTGTAATTTTTTTGGAAAATAAAAAATTTAATTTAATTGGTTTTGGTGTTGAATATTGTGGAAAATCAAAGATTAAGAAATATGAAGGTGAATTTGAAAATGGAAAGTATAAATAAAATGAACTAAATAAAATAATTTTTTAAGGATCATAGAGTGCACCAATTAGAAAAATATTTATTTATGATGTTTAGAATGGAAATTTAATAAATAAAGATCATTAAAATTAAAATAAACAATATGAAGAAAAATAAATTGAGAATTGGGTGAAATATAATTAATAAATTTCAACAGAAGATGTAAAAATTTTAAAGTAAAATGGAAGATTAACAAGTAGTATAATAGATAGTTATGTTTTTTATTTAAATCTATAAAGTGAAAATGAGTATTTTACAAAGGTTAGAGATAAATCAAGAAAAATATACAAATTATTACTCTTGACAACTGCTCTAACAACAAATTTTGGAGAAAATTACACATTTTAGAAAGCTAAGGACTTATTTGAAGAAGAATTACTTTAATTTTAAGAAATAAATTATGAAATCAAAAAAATCTATCAATAAGTAGGGTTTCCAATTAATAAATACAATAATCATTGGTATTTTATTCTTTTTGATTTGAATATTAATAAATGCTTGATATTTGACTCCCTGATAAATCCAAATAGTTTCTATAATTATGATAAATATCTTATATAAACTCTCTAATAACTACTAAAGATCTAATTATTGGAAATTCAATTGAGTTAGTATTCAGGATAATAAATAGATAATTATTCATGTGGGTATCATGTTTGTTAATTCATGAAATACTGTCAAAAAGTTCAATTTTAGGTTAACAAGAAATACTCATATGTCAGAACAAAAATTGTAAAACATTTAGAGAAAATTATTGCAAAAAATGACACTGAAGTTAAATCTTAAAAATAAGTATGATTTATATTTATATATTTTGAATATAATTAAAATCTTTGAAAAAATTTTGAATGATATTGTTAAGTTTTAAATTAGATTATTAGGAAACCAAAATATTTAATACTAAATATATTGTAAAATTCTAGTGCATTTTCGATTTTATTTTTATATTAATAGAATTATTGCAATTTGAGTAGAAAATGAAAATAAAATATCATTAATAATTTAAATAGCTAAGAGTAAATTATCTTCTGATAACGAATCAATCAATCTTTAAACTAAATAGAAAATTTAATATTTATTTTAAAATAATAAATATCTAATAATGAAAAAAGGAGAAAGATGATTAAGTTATAATATCTATTATATAATCTAAGCTAAATCAAATTTATGTAGTGATTATAAAATGAGTAAGATATAATATTAATATCAAATTTGAACATTTATATATAAATATTATAAAGAACCGGTATTATAATTATTTTAAATGCTTTATTTGAAGTGATTAAGAGAAATAATAATAAATATTATAATAGATCAATTTATATAAATTCTATATATTTATTGTCAATAATTTCTAACTAAATGATTTATTATTTAATTCTTTATTATTATTGAATGGAAAGAGATTAAGAAAGTGTATAAGAATAGCCTTAAGCCAAGGAAAATGATATTTCTGAAGCACATTCTGTGGACATGTCATTAAATTGTCGATAATCATTCATAAGAAATGTTCGTTTTTTAGATTTATTATTGATAGGTATATTTAACTTTCTGGCTCCAATAAATCGCTATATATTTATTTGCATACTATTCAATTAAAACACCTATGTTAAGAGAATTTGAGGCAAAATAAGTTTGGGTTTTAGTGCTCATTTCTGTATTCGTCATAGTCTTATATTGTTATCTATTTTCTAATAAGATCGAGACAAGAAAATAAATAAATAAATTTATTTGGATTTTTGTTGTGACCTTAACTTAAGGATATGTAATCTCAGCATTTTGTTGTATCATTAGTAATAAAATCAATAATGGAAGTAATTAATTATATATTATCTATTAGACCTTTTCATTTAATATTTATTATTTATGAATGGTATTATGATTTTAGGATTATATCTATTCACACAATTCTATCCAAAGGATTTCAAAATAGGAGAAAGCTTTTTATTCTGTTTTTTTTTTGGCTTAATTTAAAGTGCATTTTTAATTTACTTATACAGAGATGATATTAAGTTTATATTCATTTCATTATGTTTGATACTAGCTTATTCATTTTACCTAATTTATGATATGAAATGTATTGTTGAATATAAGGTAATCTATTATTTTTTATTATTAGAGATATTCAGTTGGAAAAGATGACTACATACTAGGGGTCTTCATTTTGAATATCGATGTTTTTATTTTACCTATCGAATTTCATAAATACCTTAAAGACGGTAAAAAATGAAAATAAAATAAATAATGAACATTTAAATAAAAATTATAATCTGTCTTATAATAATTTTTGTACTTTTTTTCATTTAATAGTTTTTTAATTCTAATTATTTACTTATGCTCAAAAATTAATTTATTTTTTGTTCACTCTTTTTCTTTTAAATTGAATTTAGTGGAACTAAAAACTATGTTTTCATCAATAAAATTTACAAAAAATTTAGTGATTATAAAGAAAAACAAAAAATTAATTATGTTTTTATTTCATTTCAATGTTAAATTATCTAAAAACTAAAATTGATTTACTCAAACTGTAAATCTATTATCATAAGTTTTCTATTTATCTTAGAGATCTGATAAAGTAAATGTATTTCATAAAAGAATGATGGATGATTTTAGTTGAATTCATTTTTTGTTCAAATAAATAACATCCAAAATTGAATATCTGAGAGATATACTGATAGGCATATTAAAATTTATAGTAAATGTTTAAACTTTCTTTATTGATCTCTTAAATGAATCATAATCAAAAACTTAGCCTATTGTATCAATAATAATTTATTCATGATTATTTTTAAATACTATCTATGTATATATATAAAATAATTAATATAAAATTGAATATATAAAATTATTAATTATATTTTTATTTAGAATAATTAAAAATGCCAATAATTATAACAAAATTCATATTACAGCTACTTGTCATATCAAAGATTATTAAATTGGGATAATCCATATCAAAAAAAACTTTGAAATTTACTTTAAAGTATTATTTATGAAAGGAGAATTGAACTTAAATCTGTAAAGCTTTAATGAAGAGACTTTACAATTTAAATATTAGGAGGAAAGGATGATAATAGGAAATTAACAATAAATTTAATCATATGAATTATTTAATTGGTAATAATTAAGGAAAACATATCATATAACAAATTAGACTAAATAAAGAATATTAAATTATCTTTAAAATTTGTGTGAAAGTATTTATAAAGAAATTAAACAAACTCTCTCATAAAACTTAACTTAATGAAAGATATTTAATTGTTTAACAAATGAATTTATAAGAGAGAAATAAAACATGATAAGAGACTAAAGTTTATGATCAAAATTATTTGAAAATCTACCTTTTTTTACTTTTAATACATCAACTCTTATAAATATTAAATTAGCATTGACTTAACGATCGATTTTAAGAAAATGACATCATTTGTAAAGTATTACTCAACTAAACCTATTCTACTATCTTTATTTATTTTCATCAAATTCTATATCACCCTATTCATAGAATTATAAAATTGCAATACTAATATTAGTACAATATTACCTGATAATAAATTACTGATATTTATTTTAAATAATCATTTATAATTGTATATGAAGAATTATTTTTTTTTGTGGATAATTTATTAATTATATACATATTTTATAAAACAAACTTGACTTAAGACTAATATTAAAAATTATAAAAATTAATTATTATAGATTATAATTTAATTTAATATTTTGCTTATCTTTTACGATTAGAATATTAAGATAATTTATTTATTATTCATTTCATTCTAATTAAGAATAATACTTTTGAAAAATATAGTATCAGAATTATTTAAAAAAATAATTTCCTAATTTATGTAGTTCTAATTACTCAAAAAAAGACAAAACTCATTTATTAATAAATAAAATTATATCTTAATATATTAAAATATTTATTCTGTTTTAATAATATTATAGATTTAACAATCTTCATCTTTATTGAATCAAAACTTCTAGCTCATCTAAATGAGTGTATTAATTTTCTATTTCAAAAGAATCATAAGGTTTGATTTATAAATGATTTGATTTTTTTTGATTCATTTGATCTACTTTATTTTCCGATATTTTTGCACCCATATAATGACTTTTTTATAGTATTTAATCACCGAATTTTTCTTATAATATAAATTATATTCTTGAAATCTCATAAAGTACATTAATTAATCGACATTTTTTTCGAGCTGCTTATAACATTACTTAATGAATTTATTTAAAACTTTCCCAAGGTATTTTCATATTGTAATCATTTTCATTATATTTTTAAATTTAATTAATAAAATTAGTTTTCAATTCTTTTATTTCTGGGTAATACATTTTAACAATAGATTCTAATAATAAATTTTCTAATAATTAATTGTTATAGTATAAAATTAAATGTTTAAGTAGAAATATTAATTAAATTATTGAACCTATTTATGCTAAAACTTGCCCTAATTTAGGATATACAATTTCTTCTTAAACTGAAATATTGTCAATTCTAAAAAGATAATTACCATAACTCTCAAATTGATAATTAAATTTTGACACTGAATTAACGACATTTTATGCAAAAATTTTATCAGTTTCTTAACTAATAAGTTCATAATTATTTAAAAAATTGTAATGTTCATAATTGTTAAATAAAATTCCATCATCAATAATTGTTTTTTGTTATTTTAACATAATTTGAGAATAAAAAGGTTTATTTGTATCAAAACCTGTGTAATATTACTTTTTAAATTATTCAAACTCTTTTGTGTGTATATTTAATTTACTTAAGTAAATTGTTAAAAATAAAAATCCATGAAATTTTGATAAATAATTATTGATTGTATTTTCATCTGCACATTAAATGCCTAAATTAGCATAATCTTTTGAACATTTTGCAAAAACAAGAGAATATTATCTTTACTATTAATAATTATTATTGTCTTGATTAAACATTGAATTTAATACTAAAGTGATGTTAGTTAATACAATTCGATATGGTAGATTTTAATTAGAAAATAAAGCTATTGGTTCATCTTCTATTGTTGTGTTTAAAAAAGTAAATAATAGAGGAGTAATAATATTGTTTTCTTTTTAGAAAGGATCAACATCTCCAGTAAAGTCTTACAATTATATTTCAATTAAAGACTCTTCTAATGAAAATTCAGCGTAGTCTAATATTTCTTATTTTGAACTAATAGTTGGAGCTAATTTATTAGTATTCCATAGGATAAATACATAAAAAAAATATACTAAACTTAGACTACTTACTAAAACTGTTGCTATTCCTCCAATTTTACTTTAAAATTTTTCATTTTCTTAATTTGTTAGTAGACAGATTGGAACACCAAAAATATCCAATTTTTCAAAGTTGTTCAATATTTTTTACATTTTTATAAATAATTATTATTTCTTTTTTTTTAATTCAATATTAATATTATTAAATTATCGAATTTATTAATGCTTTATTAAATTTTTTATCTTAATTTCATTCTAGAATCAATTTAATAATAGTCAATAAAAATGAATTAAAATTTATCATTTTCCATTAAAAAAATCTAATTTACTTTGTTTAATTGAGAATCAAAGATAAGATATCACTTTTGTAAGTTAATTTTAAAAAAATTTTTTTTTAAATAGATATTATTTTATCTTTAAATATTAACATAATTAGTTTATTAATTTTATTTTACATTTTAGAATCTATTTTAATTTGTAAATAATACTTAAGTATTTGATTAAAATAATTTGAATAATCTCAAAAAAAACAATTATTCTTATAATGTTTGATGATTCGGCTTAACATTTTAAAAATTTATATTAATATTCTTTGAATAAATGAATAATAGAAAAGTGAAAAACACTAGCAAAATTTAAAATATATCAGTAGAAATAAATAAATTTATCAAGAAAAAAATTAGAATTAATTCAAAATATCCTTAATAATGATTGAATTAATTGTTTTTTTTTCTTTATAAATAGAATTGTTATAAATAAACTTTAAATCAGATATAAAATTATGAATATTTTTGAAAGTTTAGACTTTATAAAATAAGAATAATTTTTCGTTTTTCTGATAAAAATATATATTAATCATTTCAATAAATCATTGAGTTATGAATGGTAAATTGTGGTATTAATGGCTTTGTATCAGAACGTATAATATTGCTCAATAAATTTTCATGGGGATTTACAGTAATCTTAGTACTTTTATTGTTATTTTATTTTAATCTTTTTAAAAGTAATCTTGCTAACTGAAATTTATAGAGAGTTTTTTTTCTAATTTCAGTTTTAATTTTTAAGTTTTCTTCAAAAAACTTTCCATATTTAATAAAATTTGGAAATCTTGAATTAATTTTCTTTCTTATTTTATCAAATAGCTCTTAATTTTTATTAATAAATGCTGCAATTATTTTAAATAGTGTATAAAAGAGTATTTATAAAACTATTAATAACATTAAGATTTCAGTCAATAATAATACTTCAGAATAAGAATATTTATTTGATGCAAGTCTTAAAATATTTAATGCAATACATGCACAGCATAAAATGATACCTGATTTTTCTAAACGGTTTAAATTTATTTTTAAATATGGTTTTAAGTATGCTATTGCACCATAATATAAAAATAATATTACTATTACAATTAGATTTTTAAGTATAATTTTATCATTATCTAGAAAAAATAGTATAAAAATTAATGTTAATTTCATTTACAAATTCACTAATTCCCAAAAATAGAATTATAATTTAAAATCACTACATAAATATCCATAAATGCCTTAAGATAAATCAAAATTAGACTATTAATGTTTTTAATAGATAATAGCAAAGATTATTAAAGGGATTAAAAAATATATTAAAATTAAAGATGGGACTATGAATTTAAATATCCAAGTTTAATGTTCATCAGTGTAATAGATATATGATAAATTAGCCCCAATCCAATTCATATTAACTATATTTCTTCTTGAAATAACAAGAATTAATCTAAATAAATAATAAATTAAAGTTACTCTTCCATAATATTTGGCATAGAATAAAACATCAAAAAAATACAAGAAGACTAAATAAATATTAATTTAATATTAGTGTTTTTGATAACTCTATTTATTGATGTATAAACAAATATTAAAGTACTAATTTACATTATTGGAATAATAACTGCCCAAACCATTTTTAAATAATGAATTTCAATCTCAAAATCATCAGCCACAAAATTGATTAAAAATAATAATGTTTTTGATGATTTTCCTATTGGCCATGCAATAGCAGGAAAATTATCACTAAAATTTAATGGTGGTAATATTGGATATAAAATTTACATAAAATTAATTAACAGTTTTAAACTTGTATTCAATTAATCTGTTAAAATAAATAAATTATTACCTATTTCACATCTAAATAATATTTTATGATGAATTGTAATGTATTTCATTTTTTTATACAGAAAATGCATTTCAGTTTTAAGGACAGATATAAAATATGTTATAATAAATGTTCTAAAATATATTAAAAAATTACAGTAGCATTAAAATTAAAGTAATAATATAAATTTCTTACTGTTACTCTTTCAATTCACAAAAACCTGATAAAGATTTGATAAAAGAAGAATGACCTCTAATATTATAAATATCGCATTCATTGCATAAAGCTCCTATATATCCTACAGTACAAGAATCAAAGTCCACATTCCATCCTCCTAAACAATTATTGAAATTATCACACTATTCAATATAATGTGAATATGTAGAATATCTCCAAAATCCCTAAAGTACTTCAATTTAATATGATGTTACATTCTTCATTTTAGTTGGATCTAATCTTTAACATTCAAATGAATTCTTTTCAACAGAATAATATCCTTTTTCTGAATCACATCTTAAACACTAATTTTTATTGTAATATTCTCCTATTTAACATTGTTTTGTTTTTATTTTAAATATAAAATTATAATTTTGAGACATTCCTTCACATTTAATTAAAATCAACAAAAATATAGATTAATTTGAATAAGGATCCAAATTAAAACTTATATTATCCAATTTATATGATTCTTATATTTTATCAAAATATAAAAAAGATATTTTGTCTATTTATGATTATTAGATAATTTCAAAATTACTTTAATTTAATTCAGAATTCACTTGATATTCAGTCATTTAACATTTTCCTCCATAATTATCAATAATTTTCTCTCCTAATTAATTATGTTCTTCTATTTCTATTTATAAAGTATAATTAGAATATTTCATTTAAATTTTATCAAACTCTTTAAATTCATTTAACTATTAACCACTTGCCACTTATATGAAAGTATTGTTTGTTCTCATTTATCTATGATTCATTACATAAGATGGACTATCAATAATTTAATCATCTTAAATTTATCTTGTATTTTTAATGGGAAGACCAAACATATTTAATTGTAAATAAGAAGCCTTTTCGTGAATATTATCCAATCCAGATTATGCGTAATTCTCTAAGAACATAATATTTCTTCTTTTTGACATTCTTAAATTCAAAATAGAATTTTCATTATAAATTGCTCCTACAATTCTAGCTGAATTATTAACAATAATTAAATTTTAAGCATCTAAAATAGATTCATTTAAAAATATAGCCCCTACAAAATCTACTATTTTATTCTATTTTAATATACTGTTTTATAAATATATATCACTTTTTATTCCAAATATTATCCCATTTTTTTGAGCAAAGTTATTCAAAAAAAAAGAATCTTTAATTTATAATTTAAGATTTTATAAAATTAAACAGCTATTTAAACCACAGTTATTTTCAATAAATATAAATTCAATCACTTTTATTTAAAATTTAGACTAATTATTAATTATCGTCATTAAGCCATTTTAACATTAAGAACAAATAATTTCTTTAAAATAAATTGATTTTGATTCGATAGTATTTTTAAGGGAATCGTAATTAAGTTTAAAAAAATATTCTAATTTATCGAAATGTATTTTCTCGAAATATAAATTTTGAATAGCTACTTAATCTCCACTTTATATATCAATGTTAATAAAATATGGTATTTGATTTAAAATAGACAGGGATATAAATTTTAAATTACTAATTCTTAATTTATTTATCACATTTAGTTTACAGATAGGTTAAGATAAATAACCTTCATAAGTAAAATCATTAATCAAAACGGAACTATTGTTAATAAATTTAATTTACCTGAATGCAATTGATATAAGTCCTTCATAATTATTTTCACTCTGTAAAACTTTCATGTTTTCAGTTAATCTTTAGACAAAGGAGCTATTTTAACTATTATTAATTATAATTTTTTCCATTACAATTTTATTATTTGAACTGTGATTAGGAAATTATAATTTACAAAATAGATTATCTGCTGAAAATACATTTTTAAGAGTTAAATTATAAACATTTATCTAATTAGTGAGAGAAGATGGAATTAAATATAAAAAGGCAGCTTTTTCTGTAGTATAAATGTTTAATACTGTAATATTTATAAAATTTAGATTTATCATCGAGAATTTTCCGTCTACTGTAAATATTCCTCCTAATTATGAAAAGTATAAATTATTGTTTGTCATTTTATAATTATTGAAAGTACAATTTTCAACGTAAAAATTTCCTTTTAACTTCAATTAATTGTAAATAAAACCATATTATGCACTATTAATATTAATCATTATTGTATTTATTATATCAATGTATTCTGCCAGAAAAATTGCAAATCCACAAGCAGATTTTAATTGATCATTGATCAACTCATTATTTATATCTAAAACTTAACTAGTAAGCATTGAAATTTATTTGGCATCAATAAAAATTATAGATTCCAAAGAATTATAAATATTTGCAATATTAAAAATTAAATTATCAAGAATAACTTAAGATTTTGGAGATTTAATTCTTATTAATGCTGCTTACATCATATCAGTATTTGGTTATCTATACCAAAAATTGCATTTTTTAAATTAGCTTTTAGATATATTAATTCTTGTTTCAGCATTCATTTGAATAAAGATTATTGAATTTATTTAATTTAGAATATTATAACTTGAGTAATCATTAATTATCAATTCAGATATTTCTATATATTTTGAAACATAAGAATTAGATCTAATAATTAAAACTGAATCAATTGTTTAAACCCAACCTATTATTTTCAAATTATTAATAGTTAAATAAATAAATTCTGAAAAATACATTAAATAATTGGTTTAAAATTAGGTATCTAGATTATATATATTTAATTCTTTTTTTTCTTTTTAAGAGATTTATATATTGTTTATTACTATTGCTTGACAATTCTGAAAAAGTAGTAATGAAAATAATATGCTTTTTTCTATTATAAGATCTTTTAATTTAATATTCACATTAGATATTATGAAAATGAAACTATCGCTAATATATCCTTAAGTAGATAAAAAATTAATATTCTCTAAATTCCAATCACTTATGATAACTTCTATTTATAAATATTTAAATCTGTTTTCAACAAAAAAAATGGATGATTTATTAAATAAAAGACCTTAAGAAACTAATTAAGTGAATAATACAGTTTAGTTACNTCTAATTAGTGAGAGAAGATGGAATTAAATATAAAAAGGCAGCTTTTTCTGTAGTATAAATGTTTAATACTGTAATATTTATAAAATTTAGATTTATCATCGAGAATTTTCCGTCTACTGTAAATATTCCTCCTAATTATGAAAAGTATAAATTATTGTTTGTCATTTTATAATTATTGAAAGTACAATTTTCAACGTAAAAATTTCCTTTTAACTTCAATTAATTGTAAATAAAACCATATTATGCACTATTAATATTAATCATTATTGTATTTATTATATCAATGTATTCTGCCAGAAAAATTGCAAATCCACAAGCAGATTTTAATTGATCATTGATCAACTCATTATTTATATCTAAAACTTAACTAGTAAGCATTGAAATTTATTTGGCATCAATAAAAATTATAGATTCCAAAGAATTATAAATATTTGCAATATTAAAAATTAAATTATCAAGAATAACTTAAGATTTTGGAGATTTAATTCTTATTAATGCTGCTTACATCATATCAGTATTTGGTTATCTATACCAAAAATTGCATTTTTTAAATTAGCTTTTAGATATATTAATTCTTGTTTCAGCATTCATTTGAATAAAGATTATTGAATTTATTTAATTTAGAATATTATAACTTGAGTAATCATTAATTATCAATTCAGATATTTCTATATATTTTGAAACATAAGAATTAGATCTAATAATTAAAACTGAATCAATTGTTTAAACCCAACCTATTATTTTCAAATTATTAATAGTTAAATAAATAAATTCTGAAAAATACATTAAATAATTGGTTTAAAATTAGGTATCTAGATTATATATATTTAATTCTTTTTTTTCTTTTTAAGAGATTTATATATTGTTTATTACTATTGCTTGACAATTCTGAAAAAGTAGTAATGAAAATAATATGCTTTTTTCTATTATAAGATCTTTTAATTTAATATTCACATTAGATATTATGAAAATGAAACTATCGCTAATATATCCTTAAGTAGATAAAAAATTAATATTCTCTAAATTCCAATCACTTATGATAACTTCTATTTATAAATATTTAAATCTGTTTTCAACAAAAAAAATGGATGATTTATTAAATAAAAGACCTTAAGAAACTAATTAAGTGAATAATACAGTTTAGTTACTGTTAGCAAATGAATAAATGAATAAATTACTTTGTATTACACTTAAATTATTTAAAAATATTTAATTTATTTTAAGATTTGAGAAACCTTTTATTAATGATGAATTAAAAAATGAACAATTTATAACTTAAAGATCATTGATAGAAAAGGAATCAATGTTCTCAGTTATTTGAATAGCAAGACTGTCTATAAAAGTGCAATTTATGAATTTTATACTTCTTAATTATACAATATTAATATTGGTTGTTCCTTTTTAATAAAACCATATGCTTTCTTTGAAAGAGCAATTAGTAAAAGTTATATTACTAAAATAAACACTATCTTAGTTATCTGTTAAATGTTTTATAAAGAAACTATTAGAAAAAGATGTATTTTAAAAGAGAAAATGTTGTACAATTATAGTTGAATTTTTGAAAAAACTATTTACAGTAATAATTGAGGATTGTTAAAAATTTATATCTTTTATGATAAATAGAGTGAGATTAACAATAAGGGGTTAGTTAATAATAAATAATTATTAAAGTAATCTTTATTGGATTGTACAATTTTCAACATAAAGTTTTACTCCATAAAATGATTGAAGATCATAATAATATAATAATTTTTAAAAGTTAACTTAGTATGCTCTTACCTCTGTTACATTAAAGATATGAAAATGTTATTCAGTAGTTACAAATTTATCATCTAAATAAACTATAGAATCAGACAAAGAATAGTGGTTATGCAAATATGAGTAATGATTTTCAGCTGCATTAACACTTTAATTAATTTTTCTAGCGCTTTTCTAAATGATATCCTCATTAATTTACAAGGTTGTTGGGCTTTTTTCAGTATAATTAGCTGAAAAATATTGTTATTTATTAGTAAGATTATTAAATGGATATAGTTAACCACTTCTTGAATCAATGTAGGTTAAATTTTAATCAAAATTAATTAGACATTTCTTAGCTTAATTAATACTTTTTTCTGTAATAATAAAATAAGGATTATATTTCTAATTTATAATGAAATAATACTTAAATAAGATCAATATCTATTTGTAAACAAAATTTACATAGTTATTGACATTGATGACAATTTCCTAATTTTTGAGAATAATAATAATTCATCTAAACATATGATGAAATACATTTAAGACATTGTTTTTATCCATTTATAAAGGCACATTGATCACAAAAAGTACATGAAGCAACACATTAGTTTTAAATTTAATCTAATATATAATTTTATTAGCATTCAATAATTTAAACATTATTAAAATCATTATAAATAGTAGTTAAATCATTTAATTATTATGTTTAAAATTAGAGAAAGCCTTATAAAGATAATTTATAAATTGAATTAGTTGTATCTATAAGTTGACAATGTTAAATGTGATCATCTATAAGATTTGAACATTTATTGCATTATCCATTTTCTTTATTTATAAAAAAACCATAAGAACATTTAATACATATTAACATACCAAATTTAGAATAGATACATTAATCACAATAAGATAAATTGTTTTAACAATTATCAATTTATTGTAATTTAGTAGTTAATTTGTCAAATTGAGTTGAATAACATTGAATTTCATCATTTAAATTAATATAATGCTAACAACCATAATCAATATATGAAGGATGACATAATTTAGTTAGAAATGAATAAATATATCCTATTTAACATAATGCACAACCAATTTCGAAATCATCAGTTACTAATGTATTTTAAAATCCATTTCTTGTGATTGAATTTTCATTTAAATTTAATAGATTAAATTAGAAACAATATTAACAATTATTAATAGTACATAGTTAACATTATCCCATATAATTTAAAAAGAAATTATTTTAATCTGAACAAATTAAACATTAATTATTATTGCATTTAACACAATTATTATCACATGATGTAATTTATGTATCTAGATTCTTATTTTATTTAATACATAATCCATTACTGAAATAATATCCTTTTAAACACTAAATATAAGTTTGCATATTTAAATGAGTATAGGATGATAAATGACATGTATTATCATCTTTATTTTAACATAATTTACAACCTTGACATGGTTAAAGTTCATCATTTTAGAATATATAATATTAATTTGATAATTCTTCATGTGTAATTAATTATACATATTGATTATTTGGATTATTTTAATATTGATAATATATATCTAAACATAATGGATATTAGATCCAATCTGTTGGTCTCATTAAACAAGCTGAACATATAATCTAATGATCTTAACCCGCTAAAGGACTAAAAATATATATATATAGATAAGTATTACCATTTATAGCAATCTCCATTATATTCAAATTCTCCTAAGAGACAGTTTATAGTTTCGATTTCATCATTATCTACTAAAGTTAATGTGATTTCATTATTAGATACTAAATTACAACTTTAACCAGTAACTTCTTTATACCATAACTAACATTAACAAGTGAAGTCTAATTAATTATAAATTCTATTTGAATTAGGAGGACAACTTAAACAATGATTATATAATGGACCAAAACAAGTTTAGCATGAGAAATGGCATTTTAAATATTATGAATTATAATCATAAAAGGATATTAAAGAAAATGATCTTGCTAATGTATTTGTATCCATTATAGATCCACCTAAAAATATTCTATAATATATTAATGAATATTGATAAACATCTTTATAAAGTTTATTAATTTAATAATTAAATTAAAGATTATTAAAATTAAAATTCATATTATTTGGTGAATATTCAATAGATATAAAATGCCAAGTGTTAATATATTAATAATCCTCTATTAATAATTCATCAGTAGTTATTAATAAACTTTAATCTGGAATTTAAATTACTAAAATAGGAATTATATAAGAATAAAAATTAATCCTTAACTTCCATTATTGTATTTATCTATCAAAGACATATTCCAATACAAAAGAATTAGATCCTGTTGCCTAAAAGTCTTGAGTATATCTATTTGCCACTATTCGTATTATATGTATCAATTAATTAAAGCTTTTATCATATAATGTTTATGCTTTTGCCCAAAAAGAAACTTTATAATAATTTTCAGTAATTGTAGATATAGTATAAAATAAGTTTGTACTTTTTTCTTCTAAATTAATATTCTCTTTCTATAATACTATAACAGTTGAACTTTTTTCATTACTTAAATATGCCCAAGGTTTTTTTAATTCTTCTTACAATAAATTTACTGCTTTCATTTAACCTGGAAATTATTTTAATAAAATATTCTAATTTGTGATTGGATTAATATCCTAAATAAGATATATTTTATTACTTAATAGAATCCTCCAGAAATTAAAATTACTTGAGTATTTGGTTAATAACTAGAAGGAAATTTAAATTATTATCGTTAATCACTTCCCCATAATTATTCTATAATTAATAATTAATTTTCTGTTTAATGATAAATGACTGTTTTAAGCCAAAAACCTTCAACAACTCTTGCCTAAAATGAAAAAATGCATTCAATCCATTTACCTTCTAAATTAAATTAAACATGAAATATAAATTATTTTTCTTCATTTTGAATTTCTAAATACATCAAATAAAGAAATTCATTATTATTTCTAAAGTAAGCACTTTATAAAAAGTAATAGTAATAATCATTTTATTTTTCATACTGATATTTACTTACTCCCAAAGGACAATATTTAGTTAATATTCCTAATCCTAAAAAATCATCATTCCAATTAAAATAGTGTATTTATTTTGTTTGATCTGGAATATGAAAATGAGAACTTAAGCATACTCTTAATAAGGAAATTATTAAAATCATAAAATATATATTTAATTTGATATATTACCATTTAATTAATAATTAGATAATAAATTCTCCATTTCTCTCTATTTCTTAAAATATGATTTAATTATCATTGAAATTTTTAATAAATACAATAAGGTTCTTCATCACTTTTTTAATATTTATGCAGCATGTTCTAATTTTTATTTTTTGTATCAAAATTTCACTACTCTTAACTCTTTTAATTTGTTGCTTTTAGTAATTTATAAAAATAATTTCCCAAATCTATCAATCTTTACAAAAAAATTTTTATATTTTATTTTCTTTATTATTAAAGAATTTTTCTAAATTAATAAAATTTCATCAAATACACATTAATTATTATTCTTTTATAGCTTATCGAATCTTCTTAATAAAATTATTATTAAGTTTTTCTAGGTTTAATTCTCTATAATTTACATTTAAAATCGCTATTATTCATAATTAAATTATTATTTAAATCATAAAACACATATTTTGCATTTAATAATTCACTTAAGTGAATGGTCAAAAATTGAGAAATAGAAATTTAATAATCTACATTGATCGTTAATTTAAGAATCTTTTTATTTGTATATGATATATTTATAAAAAAAAGATAAAATTTATTAAATAATTTATAAATAATCAGCCATTATATTTAATTTTAATATAATTAATAATCAATATAATTAGAGCGTAATTTATAAATTAATCAATGATTTAATCCATCATATGTTCTAAATACCTTCATGATAATATTCATAAACAATTATAAATGTGATATCATAATGTCAATAAATAAAACTTAATATTATAGATTTCTTTAAATTTAATTAAATATTGATTATGGAATAATCACTACGAAGACAAAAATTATGCCAAAACTTTCACTTTATAAACAATTAATCAGGTTTTGTAATACATTTTTTAATATACTTTAAACATTCAAACAATAAAAAGAAATATTTAATGATATTTTTTTATTAGAATGAATTATATAATTTACCAAATTCAATTAAGGAATATTATGATAATTATTGCTTTTTATGAACAAGAAATAATGTATCATCTAAATTTTTTTTAAATTATTGTCTTTTTAAAAATTCAAGCAATTTTATTTTTCAAGTTTAAAATTAATATAATCTGGTTTTTACTAAATAATGTTTTTTTTTTTTTCAAAATTCTCTTTTTATTAAATAATTTTTCAAATTATTATTATATTGGAAAGTTTTAAAGAGCTTTTGAAGATCAGAGACCATTTTCATAATTATTGTTTTATTTTGAAATTTAAATAATTAACAATATATATAAATGTAATAAAAATGATTTTTATATATTTTCCATAATTACTTTTTTTAATTTATTTATTTTACAGATAGAAATTCATGTAAATTTAAACATTCTCATATAAAAGTTTATCAGCATAAATTGCATAATTCACATGTAAAACGGTAAAATAAAATAAATAGCTTTGATGATGTAATCTATTCTAAACGTATAAATCTTTATTCTTAAAGCCAACAATTAATGAATTTGGAAATTATTTTTAAAATGAAACAATATTATACAAGCACATAACATTTTAAGCATCTTTAAATTAAAAAAGTGTAATTATTCGAAAAAATAGAGAATTAAATTTTCGCTTCAAAATTTTCTCATGTAATATATTAAGCTATAAATATTTTCTTGCAATACTAAAATTTATTTGAAGAAATTTAAATGTAAACGCCATCACATATTAAAAACCCACTTAAAGATTGCTAAAATGGAACCATAAAAATTATAAAATTAAAGAAGAGTAAGTAAAAAAGATAAAAAAATATATATGTTTATTTAACACCAAAATTTCAGTTAATATTTAAGAAATATATTAAAATATCCTTCATTATGAAATGTCTTTAATTGATTTAATCTAATGTGTAGTATATTATCCAATCATTTTAGAGACTAAGGTAGAAATGCTATCATGAAAGTTTTCATTTTCTTCATAATTATTTGATTTTGGAAATTTATCTAAAGAAATATTGATGGTTTCCGAATTTTCAAATATTGTCTCTCTTTAAAATTAACCAGAAAAGACATACTTTTTTTCTTAATTTTATATAGATTTCAGAGAATAAGATGCATAAATCATCTAAGCAAATAGTTTTTTGATATAATCATAATCTGGCATTAGATTATGAGTTAATTAGTCTATATAAGTCATAAAAGGATAAAAATTTAGATTAGATTATTGTTATAAAAGCTTAGTTTTGAAGAAAGAAGATTTAATTTATCCTACCATTTCGAAATCAGATTCTTAATATCCCCAAAATGTATTCTCGGACCATGGCAATCTAACTAAAGTTATATAATTAATTAATTACAATCTCGAATGTATAATAATACATACAATAAACTTTCTAAATCATCTTTGTATCCAAGGTGTGTTCCTTCATGAGAAGATCTACTAGCAAAATTTAAAGAACCTATAAACACATCTTGTAATGATTCTGAATTCTCATTAAATTATTATGATAAACCAAAGTCAATTAACTGAATAAAACCAGGTCTTAAGATATCTTAATCATTTGAAGATTATTAAGATAACATTATATTCTCTGGTTTAATATCAAGATGTAATATATTTTATTAATGTACTTTTTCAATAATTTCTATTATTCTTAAACCTATAGTCAATATTTGTGTCTAACTAAGCTTTCTTGATTTTGCTAATTCTAATAAACTACAATGATATAAAGGTACGATTAAAAATTATCTAATTCATAAATTTAAATTGTACTTCTACTCTCTAGTTTATCCAAAGTGTTTGATTTATGGAACTCCTTCAATTCCATTTAATTTTTAGAGCATTTATATTTCATTCTTCAACTAACCTACTCCTGCAGATTTTTCCAGTTTTATTGCATATAACTCTGAATTTACATTTAATTCAACTTTATATACAATATGCTCTGAACCACATCCTAAACTAGATAAAACTTTGTATTATGAGGCTTCAGCCATCGTAAATATCTTCTTATAAATTAATTTAGAAGAATATTGAATAAATTATTTGGCTAATAAAAAATAAATAATTCAACGGGGTTGGATTCATTCTTTATAATAAATTTCTTATCAAATAAATAATTTTAATATTTTATCTAAATAAATTATAAGTATATTCTATATTCTTTTATAAAATATCATCTATTATAGATACACATTCATCCTTTTTTTTATAATATGATTCAATTTATTACAATACAAAAAATTTTTGATGATTAATTTTTTATTTCAAGTAATAATTGCTTAAAAAAATGATATATTTTCATTCTATTAATTTTACATTTCTATATTATTAATATTTTCTTTATATTTAGATTTATTTTATCATGAAAAAGTTTAATTGTATGATGCACCAGTAATGTTCAATAATTAAATATAATTTTGGAATTTAAAATCATTTTTTGTATTTCCCTTTAAATGAAGGATAAATATTTTCACTAAGCTTGAATTCTTAAATATTTAGATCAAATTGATAAGTCTTATTAATTATATCAATAAACTAAGAAAAAAATGCAAAAATATAAAAGAATTTACAAATATTATGATGAAATTTTATAATTATTATTATAAAATATGAGTAACTCATGGGGTAATTTATTAGCATCTCTGGTTGAAGATTTTACATCACATCAATTAGGAAAATACTTTAAGAATGAATTTGAATAACATTTGATAAGTGATGTTGATTAACTAATCAGATTGAATAAATATATAATTGTCATTTTATTGTTTATAGGAGTTATAAATGTAATTTTTTTAGGATTTCTCATTCTATTGCTTTTTAAAAAGAAGAATAATCAAACAAACAACAGATTTAATGAATATTCTTAAATTGACATTTAAGAAAATGTTTGATTGAATGAGTATATAAATTATTAAGAATATTATATTAATACTATAATTATAATTGCGAACTAATTATTTGAAAACTAAATGCTAAAGTATATAAGAAAATAAATTAATTTATAGCTATTATAATAAATGTAATTTTATTTCGTTATCAAATTTCTAAATAATAAACTATCTATCCCAATAGAATTATGCAAAAAATATTATTATGAATTTTTGAATAAATTAATTAATATATAAACAAGAAGATATAGATGATGTGAATTAGCTAATTAAAAAATGTGTTGATTTAATTTAGATTTGCTAACTCAAAATGGTGTAGTATAATTAAAATCACAAAATATATAATCAGGAATTTACAAATAGTAACAATTATAATTCAATTTTAAAATTTAATCAAGAATTTTCATAATAAATTCATGGATTATCATAATTTTAAGAATTAAATAATTAGTAAATAAGGAAATCTTTATTAAACCAATAAAATAAAATCAATAAAAAATATGATGTTTAAAAAATTATTAAATTAGTATTGAAAATAAAGATCAATAAAAAAGTTCTATATTTTTGATAATCATATTCTTATATCTGATTTAAAAAGTGAAATTAATTATTAATTAGAGGAAATTTTGATCTTTTAGTCTATATTAAGCTTAGAATATGAATGAATCTATGATCATAACTAATAAATATATTAAGACCAGCCAAAAATTTCAAGAATAACTAAGTATTTATTGAGTATTTTTTACTAAGAAAGAAATGGGAGATGAAATTAATAAAAAATAGTCGATAATTTTAATCTGGTTTAGAATAAAAAGACTAAAATAATTCAAATATTTTGTTCATTATTTTAATAAATTAATCACAGATATATGGACTTCTAAATTAAAATTAAGAAATTATTGGAAATTTTATGGCTTAACTCAATTTTTATTGCAAATTTAATCTAAAATATATGGTGGATATTGAATACCTTATGGCTTTTATAGCCAATAAATTATTCTGTGTTTATTTTTCAATTGGCTTGTCTATTATTAAGATGTTTATAACTAATTTTGATTGCAAAAGAATATTGGTTAAATTTTGTGATTCATCTAATGTCCTTGTTATATTTTGTAATTTATTTTGAATCATTTTTATTAATTTAGATTAATCACAATTTAGAAATAGTCTCAAATTTTTTATTAATTTTATTTACATATTAGGATTACATAAAAATTGCTATATCGAAATATAGTTTAATTTGTTAGTTAGGGATTCCATTTTATCTTTTAATTAGAACAATATACACACTAATTATTGATTTTAGCATCTATTAGATAGTAAATTTAATAATATTATGTTTATTATTCATAAAATACATAATTTTGCTATAAATTTAATTTAAGAAGAACTTTTAAGAAAAAACAACAAAATATTAATTAAAAATTAAAGAAGAGAGAGAATCTTTACCAATACTTTAAAATTAATAGATATTTCCATCTTTAAAATCATAAAGTAAATTATCAATTAAATAATCTCCTTAATAGAATATGAGTGTATTTTTAAGAGATCTTCCTAGTGAAATGAAATTAATATAATATTCTAATTTGACTAATTTTTAGAAATTAAATAAGAGCTATGAAAAATCTGATTAATCGATGTGTTCATTTTATTAAAATTTACTCAATATCTTTCCTTAAGGAATTTTGATTTTAAACTCTGCTTAACAAGTTAGTTTTATGAATAACAAATGTGAAAAGCATTTAGAATGTTAAGGAGCAGATAAAATATTAGAAAAAATAAAAAATTGTGTAAATGATGCAAAGATACGAGATTTTTAAATTGATGATTAAAATTCTTTTCAAGCAAAGTAATAATAAAAATAACTTCATTATCGTGTATTAAAAGAAATAATTAGCCATTTATAAAATAAAAATATAACAGTTGATGTTTTGGATATCATTTTGTAACCTAATAAATATTCAAGTATTATTGAATCTAAACAAGATTTAATTTTTGGAGATAATTCTATGAATTTTATATCATAGATATTTATATATGAATGGTTTATTAAATCTGGTTTAAAAAAGAATAATTCATAAAAAATACTAAAATTAATAATTATCCCTACATCTATGACAATTTAATAGTAAGAATATTTTCAATCTTAGTCATAAATTTAAAGTGTTAGCAAAGTTAATATTTAACCAATTTCTGATATTGATAACCCTATCCTTCTTATAATAATTAAAAATATCACACATAAACATAAATGTTAATAAATAAGAGATGAACAGATTATTCATCACAGTCTAATCAAATCATTCTCTCATGAATTAAGAACACCTTTAAATAGTTGTTAGCATATGCTCAATATAATGAAACAAGTATAAAATGAAGAAGATAAAAAGGTATGTCTTGGAATTGCATAGAACTCTATTAAATTATTGATACATTAAATTAATGACATTATAGATTATGCTGCTATTTAGTCATATTAGTTTTCTTATCATATTACATAATTCCCAATAAATTTGATTATTGATGAAATAGAAGAATTATACAAAGCTTAGATGATATTTAAGAAAATCAAATTTAAAATTCATATCAATCATAATCTAATAGATTTAATCATATCTAATGATAAATAGAGAATATTATAAATATTAGTAAATTTATTAAATAACTCAATAAAATTTACATAAGAAGGTGGTTACATTCATTTAAACATAACTGAAAGGGAATATTTTTCAATTAATATAGAACTTAAAGATAATGGAATAGGCATTGAAGAAAAATAATTACATATGATACAAAGTAATTTATATGATACAACAGAATTTGGTGCCATATTGAAATAAAATTATGATATTAAGAAAAAAGGTTTAGGATTAAGAATTGTTGCAAAACTTGTACAAGGATTAACAGAAGCTTAGGATAATAAATTAATAATTAAATCTATTAAAAATTAAGGAACTATAGTCTCTTTTAAATTAGAAAATCTGTAATTTAACTAAAACATCTGTTAATAATCATCTAATTTATTTACACAATAAACTGGGAATTTTAATTAATCAGAATTACTTTATCCACATAATAAGATAAATATTGATGATAAAGTTGCAAATTAAATGAATATTTAATTTTCTAAAATTAAAAATGATTCAGAAAATTTAGATCAAAATTCAGAGACTTATAAAGCAACTTCTAGATTAAATGATTTTGAAATTCAACGAGAGATTTTACTACCAATTAGTCCAGAATATTTTCATCATAAATTTGTATCTTCTTGTAAAAATTTATAAGAATTATAAACCTCTTGTATTTAAAAACCAAAATCTATTTGCTAAAATTGTATTCAAGTTTTAATTGTTGATGATATTCCATTTAATCAAATAGCTTTAAAAATGATGTTAAAAAATTATAATATTGAAGCAGATTCTGTATTTGATGGATTTCAAGCTATCGAAAAAGTTAAACTCAAAATGTTATAACATTGTTAAACATATAGATTAATTTTTATGGATATAGAAATGCCTGGAATGGATGGATTCTAAACAAGTAAACAAGTATATAATTTAATCTAATTTTTAGATTTTGAAATTGACAAAAAAGTAATCAACAATTGTTATTTGTTCTGCATATGATACTTAAGAAAATTACATTAAAGGTTCAATTTTGGGTATCAGTAAATTTCTACCAAAGCCTGTTAATCAAGATGAATTAAAAGTAGTATTAGAAAAATTATTTAAATTTGATTGATTTATAAAATAATACTCTATTTTATGGATATTTTTTAATAATAGATCAATTACTAATATTACTGGTTAGTAATGAGAGCATAAATTTCAAATGACAATAGGTGATACGATTTCCTGTTTAAAAAACTCTTATTATTTTATATCATTTAATTTTTCTTATTTGGCCACCTTATATTTTTTTTATTTTATAAGTGAGATTCCTAAAACTTTAAAAGTTGGTGATATTTTTGTACCTAAAAAACAATAAAAAATTATTTTTGACAATTTCTTTAATTAAGAAACGGTATTGCAATTTATTTTTAAATTAATTATTAAAATTTTTATAGAACTTGAAAATTGGTAATGTAAGACGGAAATAATGACAAATTTTCAAGTAAATTAAAAAATTATGACTGTTTTAATTTTTGAGAAGAATTGAAATGAGAGAGAATACCAGAAATAGATATATATACAAAATAATTAGTGATTTATATATAACTATAAATTTTGATATATTATGATAGCGACAAAATAAAAAATGGTGAATTATTCATTTTGAACTTTAAATTAAGCTTTCTATTAATACCTTTTAAATTTCTATTAGACAATTAGTAATTCTTTATAAAATCAGTATAAGAATGGATAGAAAAATATCAAATTAGATATTAATTATTTTATAAATTTTGTAATTATTTCTGTTTTATGACATTAAAAGTTTTCATTATTTTAGAAATGAGATAATAAATTATATTATTATTGCATAAGTCTATTACAATGAATAGTTGCAATTATTTATTAAGGAGCTCTTTAATAAATTTATTATCATACAGATTAGAGAAAACATTAATTATATAATTTAATTATACTGATAAAATTATTCTTTAAGATAATTTCAGGTAATAATTAAAGGTTTTATAAATTAATTCAAAAATCAAGCTTCTTATTGCCATTATCTAAACACTTGTATTTATACCAAGAGCAAAATGACATTTGAGAGCAATCATATTAATTATAATAGTCTGAACATTTCTTATCATAACAGAGCTTCCTTTTCTCATTCCAAATACAATATGCAATCGGACACTTACCAGCTTATTCTGCTTATAGTTAAACACAAGAAGAATCCCAACATACATCTTTTGACCAAAAACAAGCAACCTAAATAAATTACAATTATTACAATCTAAGCACATTTATCCTTATTCTTTTCATCTGTACACTTTTTTATGAAACAAGATGATGAGTTTTCTGACCACTAACAATTCACTGCTAAATTACAAGTACTTTCATTTATTAATGAACTACAAATATTTTGACATAATGATGGTTTCCAATAATTCCATTCACATAAATCATTTGAATTACAAACTGATTAATCAAGAATTTCTTCACATTAGCTTTTAACGCAAACTAATTGTACAAATATCCAATATAAGAATATATCAAAAGTACATATTTTCATGGATTAATAATTTAAACTTTATCATTTTTTAACAATTTATGTATTTAGATTGATATAAAGATATTTTGAAAATTTTTTTATTTATTTTTCGATTTCATTATAATAATTAATAATCATATTTAGTTATAGATTTATTTCAAAATGAATTATAATAAAAGTATCATATTTTTTATTCTTTAAATATAATCATCATAAGAATTTGTAAATTGTTGTCAAAATCAATTTTGTTAGCACTTTTTCTAATAATTATTTTAAATTTTATAATACTTATTCTTTTTTGTTAAAAGATTTTAAATAAATGCTCAAATACTTATAGCGAAACTAAGTATAATTTAGATGATCTTATATATTAGTTGCTAACAAAAAGGAGATTACCAATAATTTTTGTATTTGTGTTTTAAATTTAATATTGTAAAATAATTAAAATATTTTAAATTTTTTATAAGATAGTTAGAAGCATCTAGTATTTCAATAGAAATTAAGTTTCCTTGTTATCTTAGATATAATAAAACTCATCCAAATAAACATAAAAAAAAGATAAATATTTTATTTATATAAAGATAACATAGTTTATAAGCAATATTGAACAAAATTTCATAAATATGAACAGTAATCTGAAGATTAAATAGAATAATTTGATTAATTATAAGATTATTAATATTATTATAAAATAAAATTAAGATAAAAATGATTAATTTTCATGTTCAGTAAGTTTTGGATTTAGTGGCTTATTTCTTCTATTATGGAAATATACAAAAATATTCTTTTCAAATTTTTTACAATTAAAAATCATTAAGATTTTAAGTCTCACAAAATTTGATTTTTTGATCTGTTTCATATTTCAAAATCTCAATCTGCCAACTTTAATTTATATGAATATGAAACATTTTCAGCAACATGATACATGAATTTTTGATTTTTTCTTTTCTCAAAAACAATCAAAAATTTAGGAGATTAATTTTCTAAAATTTGGATATTTCTCTAAAACAGAATATTTTAAATTTCTTATATTGATATTTAAATTGATAAGAAAGTCATAAAATGTATAATTGTCTTAGTTCAATAAATTACTCTAATAAATCAAAATTTATCCCCCTTTGAATTAAACTTTTTATTATTTAAAAATTTTGTTCTTCAAACTTTCTATTAATTAACTAAAAATTTTTATGTAGTTAAAAATCCCAACATATAAGATTATATCAAAAATAGGATGTGGATCTAAACATTTTGTTTATAAAGCGGAGTAAGTATATCATTCTGAATAATTTGCTGTAAAGATAGAAAAATCTGCTAAAATAGGTTAATTAGAGAAAGAATACTAAATACTTAATAAATTATAAGGAATATAAGGTGTTCCTATGGTAAAATAATTTGGAATAACTGGAGATAAAAAGTATTTTTGTAATAATAAATTAAAGATGTTTTATAATCCTTCCACTATTTCATTGTAATTTAGTTGATTTAGCTTAATCTCAACCATTATCTTTCTCTTCTTTATTAATAATCGGTTTAAAAGTGATTGAAATATTAGAAAAAGTCCATTAGAATAACATCTTACATCTTGATATAAAACCTTAAAATATTATGCTCTCTCAACCAATTATAAAATAATCAGATATTTTACAACCTGGATTTATTCAACTTATTGATTTTGGTTTATCATAATAATTTATTCAAAATTCAGAATTCTTATAAGATATATTTATTGGCTCTTTAAATTTTGCAAGTAGATCTTCACATAATGGTGAACAATTAGGATATAAAGATGATTTAGAAAGTTTAATATATGTATTATGTTACTTACAAAATTGTAATTTAATTTATTATATAATTAAGTGAGATTGCCATGGTCTGAAAATAAGTTATATGGATTTATGGATGAGGATAATGAGTTCATTAAGAAATCTAAATTTTCATTTGTTAAAACAATCATTTATTAACAGAAATCTCCTCTTAATTTTTCTAGATTAATGTCATACATAAATTCTTTAAAATATGATATAATGCCAAACTATGTTTATATCAAAGAAGTGTTTATGTAAATGATTTAAGTATCAAATGGTTTATTTTTTATAAATAAATAAGAGTAATAATTATCATTTTGCACAACAACCTAGAGTTAATAAGCAAACTCAGAAATATTAAGTTTATAAAAAGAGGATATATTTGATGAAATTAATGCTGATTATAATAGTGAAGAAAATATCATACTCATCTCTAATTTAATTGTCAAATATAAGACAAACTAAATTAAATCAATTAAAGACATAAATTTATGAAAACTATTTATGATATTATTTCTTTTTATATGTGAATTTTCTGTTATTTGCAATAAATATCATTATTTCTTGAGTCTTTTATTTTTTTAACGTATTGCTTTTCCTATTTTCATTTTAATTCTAAATTAGATTATATAATCATATTATTAAATTGAAATGAATTAACAAGTTCAAAATAAATTTTAATACATTGAAGAATAAAGTTATTATTCGAGAATTATCATTTAGTATAAACCTTAAAATAAAACATGAAATTCTAAGAAATTTTAGATTTTTGCGATTAAGCTTTAAAGATAAATGAAAAATAGTTTGGTAATCAATAAATCTAATTTATATAGATAAAGCAATAAATAAAAATAGATTTTAATAAACAACTATTGAATATTACAGTTATAAAAATGAATCCTCTAGAATTTAAAAATATTTAATTGAATAAAAATGTTTCTTTTATAAAATATAAGATATTAGCTTTTGCATTAGAATAACTAGATAAGTTTGAGGAAGCAATAAGCTGTTGGGATTGGGCTATTAAGATGGATAAAAAAAATAAAAACAATTATGAGTAAAAATGTATAATTAATTTTATTTATGTTATTAGCATAAATCTTATAAAAAATGGGAAGATTGAATTAAGTAATAGAATGTTGGCAATAAGCAGTTTAATAAAATAAAAATAATATCTGCTTTTATTAAAAAATGGGTAAACAATATATAAGTAAATTAAAGCAAATGCATTAGAAAGAATCAATAGAAACGAAGAAATAATTGAATGTTGGCAATAAGGAATTCTAAATAATAAAAATGATTTAGAATTTTATAAACAAAAATGTAAAAACTAAAAATTAATTTCTTAGCCCATGCACTAACAAAATAAGAAAGAATTGAAGAAGTAATTGATTGCTGGTAATTGGGAATATAGAATAATAATAAAGATATTTAGTTTTATTTACAAAAAGGTTAAAAATTATATTATTTTTAGCTAATATTTTAGAAAATCTTGGGAGATCAAAAGAATTAATTGAATGTTGGGATCTTGGAATCTAATTAAATTTATCTGATGAAACTTTTTATGTCTAAAAAGGTTTAGTTTGAATATCAAATTTTAGTTATGGCTTTAGAGAAATAGAATAAAATTAATGAAATAATAGAATGTTGGGATTTAGGAATTTCTAATAATAAAAATTCTTGCTATTATTATACTGAAAAATGTAGAAATTAATCAAAAATTTTTAGCTTCATTCTTAGAAAAATATGGAAGATTTGAAGAGATGATTGATTGTTGGTATTAGGCTATAAAAAATAATAAAAACAATTTATTGTTTTACTAATAAAATTGTATAATTTAGGATATAAAATTGAAAAGCTTCTTTATTACTAAAACTAGATCGTATAAAAGAAGCAATCGATTTATGGGATTAAGGAATAAAGAACAATAAAATTTAAGAATAATTTTACATAGAGAAAGGTAAATAGAAAGTATATTTATTTAGTGATTCTTTTAGAGAAATATGGAAGCTTTGAATAAATAATAGATTGTTGGAATTAAGGTATAGAGCACAACAAGATGAATTAATTTTTTTATTAGTAAAAAGGTAGAGATATTAAATAAAAATGAAGCTAATGCTTTAGAGAAAGTAGAGCAATTTGATTTAGTAATAAAATGTTGGGATTTAGGAATTTAGAATAACAAAAGAAAAAAATTTTATTATATACAGAAAGGTTATGATTGAATGATATTGAAAGCATTAATATTATGTAAGTTGGAAAGAATTGAGGAAGTAGTATAATGTTGGGATATAGGAATCTAGAATAATCTTCATGACGATTATTATTATAGAAAAAAAGGTTGATTTATTGGAATAATAAAATATAGCTAAAGTTTTAGATTAATAGGGAAGATAGGATGAAGTAATAGAATGTTGGAAGTATGGGATAAATAATAATCTTAATTAAATAATTTATTATCAAGAAATTTGTAATATTTATGAATTTGATTTGAAGCATAATATTTATGGGAAAGTAATAGAGAGAGTAAATTAGAAGAATAAATGTAAATTTTGGATTTGGGAATAAAAAATAATAATGGCTATATAATTTTTTATCATTTTAAAGGTATAAATATTGAGATGGAAAGTAAATGCATTAAAAAAATAAAATAAATACGATTAAATAATAGAGTGTTGGTAGTAAGGGTTTAATACAAGTAAGGGAGCATTTTAAGAAGATTTTAAGTTGGAGTTATGTTTTTTTTAATATTTAAATATTAGATAAAGCATTAAAAGAGTAGTAGTANGAAAAATATGGAAGATTTGAAGAGATGATTGATTGTTGGTATTAGGCTATAAAAAATAATAAAAACAATTTATTGTTTTACTAATAAAATTGTATAATTTAGGATATAAAATTGAAAAGCTTCTTTATTACTAAAACTAGATCGTATAAAAGAAGCAATCGATTTATGGGATTAAGGAATAAAGAACAATAAAATTTAAGAATAATTTTACATAGAGAAAGGTAAATAGAAAGTATATTTATTTAGTGATTCTTTTAGAGAAATATGGAAGCTTTGAATAAATAATAGATTGTTGGAATTAAGGTATAGAGCACAACAAGATGAATTAATTTTTTTATTAGTAAAAAGGTAGAGATATTAAATAAAAATGAAGCTAATGCTTTAGAGAAAGTAGAGCAATTTGATTTAGTAATAAAATGTTGGGATTTAGGAATTTAGAATAACAAAAGAAAAAAATTTTATTATATACAGAAAGGTTATGATTGAATGATATTGAAAGCATTAATATTATGTAAGTTGGAAAGAATTGAGGAAGTAGTATAATGTTGGGATATAGGAATCTAGAATAATCTTCATGACGATTATTATTATAGAAAAAAAGGTTGATTTATTGGAATAATAAAATATAGCTAAAGTTTTAGATTAATAGGGAAGATAGGATGAAGTAATAGAATGTTGGAAGTATGGGATAAATAATAATCTTAATTAAATAATTTATTATCAAGAAATTTGTAATATTTATGAATTTGATTTGAAGCATAATATTTATGGGAAAGTAATAGAGAGAGTAAATTAGAAGAATAAATGTAAATTTTGGATTTGGGAATAAAAAATAATAATGGCTATATAATTTTTTATCATTTTAAAGGTATAAATATTGAGATGGAAAGTAAATGCATTAAAAAAATAAAATAAATACGATTAAATAATAGAGTGTTGGTAGTAAGGGTTTAATACAAGTAAGGGAGCATTTTAAGAAGATTTTAAGTTGGAGTTATGTTTTTTTTAATATTTAAATATTAGATAAAGCATTAAAAGAGTAGTAGTAATTAAAGAAAGCAATAATGTGTTTACGTTTTCGTATAAATTAGATGAGTTTTTCACTGTTGAAATAATTAAAAATGGATTATTGAGGATAATGAGTTAAGAATATAAATAATTAAATAAAGAGAATAATTTTTATATTTTTAGATATATTTATAAATAATAATTAAAATTATATAAATAGATGATATCTAAATAAAGACTTGATAAATCATGACCTATTTTATTGTATATAATAAAATAATTGAGAATAAAAATTAAATGTAATCTTATGTAATGATTTGCTTATTATTGATGGTAAAATGTTATGAAGTGAATGAGAATGATAAATGCAAGGAATGCAATTAATTAAAATCATAGTTAGATTGTGTAAATGTGAAATTTGAAAATAGTTGTGAATGGATAAAAGATTCTGAAAAAGGGAATGGAAAATGTTAAAAGAGAGAAGATAAAGGTGGTAGTATGATAATAGATTATAAATCATACTGTGATTTAATAAATGAGAGTGATAAGAATTGTAGATTAACAAATGGTTGTGCTTATGTAAATAAGAAATGTGTAGTATTTGGTGGTTGTTCAGCATTTGAATATCCATGGACATAAGAATGTTAAGGAGTATCTTATTAATGTATTAGTAATGGGAAATAATGCATAAATATAAGTGATTGCAAAGATTATACTGAAGCCAAATGTGAAATATAACCAAGTTAATCAGGTATAAGGAGATGTAAATGGGATAAATTGAATAATATTTGTAAGGATTATTAGTGTTCTGATAGTGATGATAAATTAATAACCGATATTGAATGTGATTAATGGTTAAAAGGATGCATAACAAGAGGAATGGGATGTTGGGATTCTCCATTACCATAATGTTCAACCTACAGAGGAAATCAAAATACATGTAGTAAATATATTGGTTCAGATGGTTATTGTGAATTAGGTATAGATGATATATGTCAATCTAAAAAATGTGAAAATGCTCCAATTAAATATAATAATGATCTTGATTGCTAAAAATATTAAGTAGGATGCATTACTAATGGTAAAGGATGTATTTTTGCAAAAATTAGACCTTTATGTTAAACCTATATGGGAGATAAATATACATGTCAAGGTTATATTGGAATTGATGGAATTTGTCAAGGTGATGAAAATGGAATCTATTGTAGAAATAAAAAATGTTAAGATGCTCCTAAATTTAATACTGATCAACTTTGTAAAGAATATTAATCAAATTGTATAACTAATGGTATTTCATGTGTTTCAGAATTATAACTATGTGAAAATTATTATGGAAATTAAAAAGAATGTTTTACATATATTGGAAAAGATGGAAAATGCAAAGGATAAGAAAAAGTTAAAGAATCATAATCCTAATGTACATTAAGAATTTGTAATGATGCACCAATCAATTTAAATACTGATATAGATTGTAATCTATATTAAAATGGATGTGTTACAACTGGATTTGGATGTATTCTTTTTTAAGATAGAAAATCCTGTTCAAGTTATGAAGGAAATTCCGAAAAGTGTTTAAATTTTGTTGGAATAGAAGGAAATTGTATGTGGTAAACTGGAAATAATTGTTCACCTAGAAATTGTAAATCAGCACCTATTGAATATTATTCAAAATGTTCTAATTGGTTGAAAGATTGTGTTAGTACACAAAATGGTTGTGTAATGAAAACAGAATGCCAATATACAATCCATTAAATTAGCTGCGAACTTACAGATGGTTGCTTTTGGTAATCTAATTGTAATAATAATACTGATTGTTCTTATTATACTAAGGAATCTATTTGTATTTCAAATACTGCTAATTTAATTGTTAATGGAATCATAAATCAAATAAAATGTGTATGGTCATATAATCAATGTAGATAATTACAGTGCTATGATTTGATAGGCTAAATATATAAAGAAGATATTAATTGCTAAAAATAAATAACTACTTGTATTAGTGATAGAAAGAATTCTTGTATCACTAAGTATGATTGTTCTAAATTAACTGGAAATTAATAAACTTGTCTTTCCTATCAAGGCTATTGTACAAATCTTTAAAATTCTGATGAGACAACTCCTTGTATTCTTAGATAATGTAATGATAATTTAGATTTAACAACAAATGAGTAATGTAATAATTTCTTACCTGGATGTGTAAGTAATGGAAAAGGCTGTGTAGAATATGAAACTTAATGTTCTTAAATGTAAGGCACCTAAAGTATATGTAGTTAATATTTTGGGTATTTTAGTGGATCTCCTTAGAATTTTAAAACAATTTAATGCTATAATCATATTTACGCACATGAATCAGACTATTGTTTGAATAAGAGTTGTGATATGGCATAAAATATGGAAAATTAAGATTAGTGTGATTAATTTTTAAAAGGTTGTGTTTATAATGGTAATGGTGGTTGTTTAGATCCTTAATAGGCTAATTGTGACAGTTATTATGGAGATGAAAATTTTTGTGAATAAGCAATAGTTGGTTAAAATAAAATAAAATATTGTTTTGGCACATAAATTAAAAGTTAATGTGTTAAAAGAGAGTGTTGGCATAAAAATATTGCATATTCAGATTATGAATGTGAATAATTTCGTTCAGGATGTTTACTATTAAATTAAACTTGTGTTGATCAATCTACTAAATTTTGTAAAGATTAATAAGGAACTGAAGATAGTTGTTAAACTCTTTTTGGTGGAATCTAAATTTATAATTAATGGACTAAAATATAATGTTTGAAAAAGTTCTAATGTTAAGAAAGATAATGTGGAGATATAATTAATCCTAATAATTCTTAAGATTGTATTAATTACAAATCAACATGCAGATTTTTCAAAGTAAATCATCCTTGTATTAATGCTAATGAATGCAATAAATATTCTATTCCAGATACAGCTACTACAGATTAATAGAAGTTTGATTACTGTGTTAATATAAAAGATCATATGGGATGGTATTGTGGTTGGAATCAATTTTAAAAATCATATTGTAGTCTAAGAAGCTGTGATTAGTTTTAATATACATCAAATTTCGATTGTTCTACTTTTATTTAGAGTTCTAAAACAACTGGATCTGAAACATGTAAATGGAATGGATCTACTTGTTATGCTATTAAGAATGATTGTGCCTATTCTATTCCAAACAATCAATCAAATTATTCTACTAATTATAATTACTGTATATCATTTCAAAATAATTAAGGAATTCAATGTTCTTATGCTATTGGTAATTCTACTTGTAGTTATTAAGATACTTGTGAAAAGATTGTTAATCATAAAGATGCAAAAACATGCAATGATTTTTTGTAATAAAATGGCTAATGTTAAAAGGGCAAAAACTCTTATTGTTATACAACATCGAATGATTGCACTAATTATTAATTCCCTTAGTTATATACATATAATTAAAAACTAGAACTTTGTCTAAGTTTAAAAATAATAGATGATTCAATTTAATTAAATGTTACCTACAAATCATGTACATATATTGAAGGATCAAAATGTTCAAATATTAATAAATGTGAAGATATTAAATCAGCTAATTCTTAAAAAGATTGTGATAAACATTTAAGTGATTGTCTCTATTTTGAGAAATAATGTTATTCTTAAGTATATTCATGTTATAATCTATTATTTCCAAAAGGAATAACATCTGATACTATGAAATCTTTATTTTGTAGTAGTATGAAAGATAATAATTCATATTGTTCTCTAAATTAAGACAAGATTGGTTGTGAAGTTAAACCATATACTAATTGTAATGAAATTACTTAAGTTTTATAAATTCCTTCATAATGGGATTAATAATCTACAAATATGGATCATTTTTGTCTTGCTCATAATGATAATACAAGAACTATCTAATGTATTAATGATGGTGGAATCTAATGTAAAGCAGGGACATGTGAAGATATTCCATCTCCTTTAAATTAAAATGATTGTGACAATCATATTATAGGATGTCTATATTTCTTAGGCAAATGTTTAACAAATTTTTAATTGTTGAATGATCAAGAATGCCAAGATACTTCTAAAATTCCCTTTCCTCAACAAATAATCAATCTATCTATTATTTAAAAAATTGAATATTGTTAATTGTTTAAAAGTTCTGATAATAGTCGTAGGTGCACTTATGATGAAAATAATGGTGTTTAAAATAATTGTACATTTCTTTATGCATTATGTCCAGATTACATTATACCAGATAATGTAACAGATAAAAAACTTTATTGTTTAACAAAAACGAATATATATGGTTATACTTGCAGATTATTTGAGAATCATTGTAGAGATAGCAATTGTGAGGATGCAATTAATCCAGAATCATAACTTGATTGTGATACTTTGGTGTTTTAAAAATAGTGCAAATATTTATAAGGAACTTGTTATAACTTTTAGAATGTTTGTAGTAATATACCAGCTATAAAATAGAACTCTAAACAATATTGTGAATAATTAATGCTTGATAAAGAAAGATGTACCTATGGAGGAGGGAATTATTGTGTACAAATAACTAGTTGTGAGTAGTATAATGTATCAGCAGAAACTGATAAATTAAAAATATGCAATGAATTACATGATGTAAATTATAATAATTGCACTTATATATGGGGTGATAATTGTATAACTTAGAAATCTTGTTCAGAATATGATGGTAATATTGATAATCTAAGAGGACCATAATTAGACTAAGAAAGAATATAATGTTATTCGGTTAAATCAATATAAAATATCAGTTGTGTATAGGATGAAAGTCAAACTAGAAAATGTAGAGATTAGAATTGTGAAGATATTTTATATGAATAAGATTGTGTTAATTATATTTTAGGATGCATTTATTATAATTTTAAATGTTTTTAAAAAAAAGAATGTTATTAGTATTAAACTTAAGGTGATAATGATGAACAGAAAAAATAGTGGTGTGAAGGAGTATAAAATATAAATGGAATTTATTGTAAGTGGAATAATAATATTGGATGTTAAGATAGAAGTTGTAATGATGTTCAATATTACTCAGATTTTGACTGTCAAAAATACCTATCTAAATGTAAAACAGATGGAATTAAATGTATTGATTAGAATTTATCTTGTAATTAAATAAGAGTTATCAAACCATTATGTTCAAGACTTTTGAATTCTAATGGTAAAGATAAATGCAAATCTGATGAACTTAGTTCTAATATTGGATAGTGTGATAATAGAACATGTTATGATAATATTAGTGCTACTACTGATACAGAATGTAATGAATTTATGCGTGGATGTGTGACAAGAGGATTTGGATGTATTCCTAATAGTGAACCTTGCACATCATATCGAGGTACATAAACAGAATGTGAATAATTCAAATATTTGATAAATAAAGAGTATATATATTGTTCTGGATCTAAATTAAATATATCAACTAGCATATGCAAAGAAAGAATATGTTCAGATAATACAGTTGCAGTATCCAATTAAGAATGTTAAGATTATTTAAAAGGATGTTTAACAAAAGGAGTTGGATGTATATCAGAATCAGCTTGGTGTTCAGAATATTAAGGAAATTAAGTTATTTGTTCTTAATTTCGAGGAAATTTTGGAAGAGATCTATGTTATAATAATAATTCCTCAGGATTATAATCTACATGTATAAAAAAAGAATGTTATCATATAAATGGTATAGATAATCAATCTTGTAATGATGGTTATGATTAACTTACTTGTGTATATGATGGAACTAAATGTATTAGTTATGGAATGAAATGTTCTTATTTTAAAGGTAATCAAAATAGCTGTTCTAAATATATTGCAATTGATGGACCATGTAAAGCAACTAGCTTAGATGATTTTATAATTAGTAATTGTACCTAACGTATTTGTAGTGAAGCACCTAATACATTATAAACTGATATAGATTGTTACACATATCATCCATCATGTTATACAACTGGATATGGATGTACATCAATTAAATAATGTGATTATTTAATAACTTAAACAGCTTGTTAACATAGAAAAGATTGTTCATGGACACATTTCTGTAATCAATAATATGAAAAATGTGATTAGATTTAAGATGCTAATTATTCTATTTGTTTTAATTCAAAAGTCAAGAATCAATAATGTTCATACAATGAGAATTCTAATCAATGCAGATCATAAAATTGTGAAGATTTACCTCATTATATAACATCTCATGATTTATGTAATTAATTAAATTAAAATTGTACAACAAATGGAATGGGATGTATTCTATAAGGTTTATGTTCTTAATATACATCAGAACCTATTTGTTTTTATGCTAAAGGAAAATAAAAATGTATCTGGGATTAAAATAATAAAGTTTGTAGAGATATGAAATGTTTAGATTTTCACGGTAGAACTGATGCTGAATGTGAATAATAAATGAGTGGATGTCTTACAGATGGTACTAAATGTATTAATGGTCAATCTTGTAATGAATATTCAAACTAAAATTATTGTATTCTCTCTAAAACAGGACCTTGTTTATGGGTTTAAAATAAATGTATTAATTTTACTAAATGTGAAGATGCTAAAATGACAACTTTTTAAGAATGTTAATTAATATCATCATAATGTACAACAAATAGTTTTAATTGTATTCCAATAACATATTGTTCTTAATATTTAAATAAAGAATCTTGTATATATGGATTAGACTAAATTTGTGGATGGAATGAAACATGCTAAAAATTTAAAGCTTGTTCGGATCTTAAATCATATGATACTGATACTTGTAGAATATATCATAATACTTGTATATCAGATGGAACTTAATGTATTCAATAAGCTTAGAAATGTTCTTAATATATAACAGCTTACGCATGTTCTAATCCTTCTACAGAAGGACCATGTATTTGGAATTCAAAGTCTTTAGTTTGTAATTCAAAATAATGTAATGATTATACATATTCCACTCATACTGAATGTTAATATAACAATCCTTAATGTATAACAAATGGAACTAAATGTATTTAATTATCAAAATGTTCTTCATATGATTAACTTTCATGTTATAAAGGAACTGATGGCTTATGTATTTATAGTTATCCTCTTGATGGTAGTACTTCTATTAAATTTTGTAGACCTAAAGAATGTTAAGACATATTCTTTGCATAAGATAATCAAACATGTTAAAATTCTTTACCAGATAAATAATGTGTCTCTAATGGTACTTTTTGTATTCCTAAAGCAAAATGCGAAACTTATACAACATTTACTGCTTGTTAAGGAGGTGGCTTAGATGGTTAAAATCCTCTTATTTGTGCATTTATCCCTAAAGAAAAAAATTCATCATTTGGTACTTGTAAACTATTCTCAAAATGTTCAGATGCAGAATAAGATTAAATTACTTGTAAAACTAATCCTTCTTGTTATTGGGATCAACATTCAAATAAATGTATTGATTAAACTTGTTAAACTTTTTCATCTGGTCTAAATTGTAATCCATTACCAAATTTTGATGGTACTAAACATACTATCTGTATATTTGAAAATGGTAAATGTTCAACTCTTGAGCCGAACAATATTTCAGATTCTAAGGCGTGTTTTATTAAATCAGCTTAAACTCACACTTGGAATTCTCTAACAAATTAATGTGAAAAATGTCTTAAAGAAAGTACTCCTAATATTATAGATCAATATGCTAATATATTTTCTGCATTTATAACACTGAGTTTGATTATTTGAAATATTTCATTAAATTAAATTAATTTATCTTTTATATGTTTAATTTAAGCACATAATTTTTTTTTTATCTTATATCTAAATAAATAATAATGTTCCAATCTAGACTTTTAATAAACAACTCTAGTATTTAATGCTCTAATAATCATACTGGAAGTGAAATTTTATAAATCAGACTTGATGATGAATATAAAGGATCTCAAAAATTAATGTGCAGCGAATGTATTACTAATTAAAGAGGAATCTCACATGTTATGTCTTTTGTAGAAGCAACAGATAAAATATATGACTTAAAGAATTAATAATATGAGCAAATAGTAGAATCTATTAGACCATACAAAATTATGCTAGATAAATAACTTGACATTTTAAATAATCTATAGACTAGAATTTATGAATTAATTTCATCTCTAAAATAGAAAATAGAAGATTGGAAAACAGGATTAAATGAATTACTTTTATAGTATTGTGATTGTGATTTACTTAAAGAAATTGATAACATTACCTTATCTCCTAATTAAATTTTAGAAAAATAATAATAAGTTGATGCTAAAAATATTGATTCAATCAATAACACTTATTATTACAAGGCTAATGAAATCATCTAAACTTTAAAATCTGAAATACATAATTGGAATCCTTTTTCAGATGAATAAGGAAAATTCTATAATTTTTCTATAAAATAAAATTTTAAATAAATTTAGACTAATGTTCCTATTACTATAAAAATATAAGAAATCAAACAATAGTAATCATGTTGGGCTATTGCATTCAATAATTCCAATTCAATAATGGTTGCTGGATCAGAAGAAAATATTAAAATTTGGAATTATTAAAATAAATAATTTATTGATTCAGGAATTATACTAAAAGGTCATTTTGATTATGTACAGTGTTTGACTTTTAGCAAAACAAAAAATTGGTTTGCATCAAGTGGATTGGATGAACAGATTATATGTTGGAATTAAATTAGTATAAATGAATGGCAAGGAAATAAATTTAATAATTATGGTCAAGGTGTAATTTAATGTTTAATATTAACAAAAAATGAAGATTTATTGATATCGAGTCATGACTAAAAAATTAAATTATGGAATGTCAATCAAGAGTTTAACACTATTACATTTAAATAATAATTGGAAATGCACAAATTAACAGTTTTATGTATTTGTATTAATGATGAATAAACATTTATGATATCAAGTGCTTTAGATAATTAAATTATTCTTTGGTAAAAAAACTTTTAAAATAATTGGTCATTCAAATGTATTATTAATAAAACTGTTAAAGATTGTGGAACTAGAATAAGTTTCATTTCAAATTAAGTATTTACTTGGCAATAAAAAAACTAAGGAATCTTACATATTTTTTGTTTTGAAAATGGAGAATTTATTGAAAAGCCAGAATTAAATGTCAAATTCAATTTAGAAAATGAATAAGATGGTTCTTAACTTTTCCCATCTATATATAATAAACATAAATAAATTTTAATAATAAAGCATTAGAAAAATGTGTATATTATGAAAAAAGATAATTAAAATTAGTTAAAATTATATGGTGATCCTATTAAGTGTGAAACTCAATTTAATTATGGAGCAATAACTAATGATTGTAGTTATTTAGTTATTTGGAATTTAGAAACTAGATCATTTAATCTTTATTAGTTAAATTTATGAGTATATCTTAAATAATAAAATCAATTCATATTATTAATGAATTTCTTCTTATTTAAATTTGATTTGATTCATAATCCCATGTTATAATATCATTACCATCTTCAGAAATAGTTCCATAAAAACATGCAGTTCCAAAATCAATCACTTGTTCAATTAAAAATTGTCCATTTTAGTGAACTTTAATCACATTTAAATAATTTCCAGCTTTATTTAATAAAATAGATTTAGATTTTACCCATTTTTAAGGAAATAAATGATTACAATATTGACTAGTTTAAACTTATTACTCTAAAATCTTTTTATACTTATAATCATCATTATAATATTAATATACTTCAAGTTTTGCTGAACATCTTGGTTAAAATACGAATTAATTTTCTCCAATAAAGCACAATCTATATCCACATTAATCTACTTTAATTTATTAAATTGTTGTCCATTATTTATTGATTTTTTCTAATTTATAAATATTAATTAGATTATCATCACCACAAGAAATTAAGTAATTTTGAGATTCATTAAAAGATATACACCTAATCTATTCTTTATGCATAATTAATGTTTAATAACATACCCATAGTTAATATTTTTTATTCCAAAAATAAACATTCACTATTTATATATAAATAATAAATATA